>LZPO01066385.1:100590-111283 GCA_001675575.1 Neotoma lepida | reverse complement strand
AGCTGACTCACAAAGTAGACCACTTGCCAACACAGTACTCTCACCACCTTACAGGTAACATATCTGAGACTCAGAGAGGGAAAATGAGTTTTACCAAATCTCAATAGGGGTGATTCCTTGTGCCTCTCATTTTTCCTTCTTCTCTTCTTCCTACCCTTTCTTCCCCCTTCCCACCTTCCTTCCCTCCAGNCATTCACCACACAATTTCTGAATGGCTCCAACTTGCCAGGCACAAAAAATTCTGGTACAGAAGACTGAACTGAACTTCCACTTCTGTTCTTTTCCCCAGCCCTCAGAAAGCTGCGAAGCAGACACACTCAGCTTGTAGGAAAGAAAGTGAGACTGTCATGAAAGCAAAGTTACATNATGTTTGCATCAGACAGGAAGTCTTGTTCAAACCTAGCATTCTCCCCCGTGTCCTGGACTCTTCCTCAGATGCCTTCACCCCTCTGCTCACTCTTCTTGAGCTTTAACCACACAGAGATGCTCATCTAAAAGTCTTGCTCCAGAAGAATCTGCAAACCTGCCTTATTTCCATGGCCCATGAAGCTTGTTAGACATAAAAGAGAAATAGCCTTAGAAAAGACGTGTGTGTGTGTGTGTGTGTGTGTGTGTGTGTGTGTGTGTGTGTGTGTGTGTATTTAACACATGCCTCTGTCACTCAACTGGCTAGAAGTCCTTGAGCTTTCTGACCCTCAGTTTCTTTATTGACAAAATGAACAGATGAACCAACTT
The DNA here is from genome assembly GCA_001675575.1 of Neotoma lepida. Lineage (NCBI taxonomy): Eukaryota > Metazoa > Chordata > Mammalia > Rodentia > Cricetidae > Neotoma > Neotoma lepida. Next base: position 110,548 of record LZPO01066385.1, on the reverse strand, counting down.
GGAGATAAAAACTTGCAGGTAAATAAGANTCACAAATGTCTTTCCTTNGTTTACATAGTTTGTGAAAACGCCTTTAACTGGCTGCTATCATTTTTTTTAAAAAAGGCAAGAGGTTCCATTTGTTTGTTTTTGTATTTGTTTCTGAGCCAGGTCAAGCTGGCCTCTCTATATAGCCTAGGCAATCCTCCTGCCTCAGCTGAGATTTCAGATGTGTGCCACCACACCTGGCAATACAAGAGATTTCACTGATTTTTCCCTTCTCCTGAAAATTCAAATTGTCTGGGAGGTCAGATTCCACAGTCCTCAAATGGCTGGAGCTGGATAGCTACTGGGCCCTTTGGGAGGGCAACAGGCTCTCAGTTCATCACAGTCTCAGTATCCTTTACAGGCCATGCCACCCACTCTCTCTGTGTTCTCTGCCTGGCCCTACACACACACACATGAGATAAATCTTCTCTAAATTATACTCCACAGGTTCCCTATGGGTACCCAAGTCAAACCACCGCTCCTTAAAGTATCCTTTTAGTACCAACTGAATAGATTCCAGAATAAATGGAACGGAGCGGAAGGACTAGAAGCCTCATGGTCTCAGGGGTAACTACAATGCCTAGATAGTAAATGCACAATACTTTACATTTCTTCCCTTGGTTCTATATTAATTAATGCCTAAGAACTGATGAGGAGAGGTATAGGTAACTGATTCTCCCCTCCATCAAACAGCAGAACAAACCGTAGTGANGTAAGGAATTTGGCATTCTAGACAAGCCTTAGCCTTCTTTTCATGCCCTTTTCATTCCAAAGCAGCAGACTCAAGTAGCCTTGAGATGTGTGGACTCCTAAGACAATGGGGGAATCTGAGGCATAGCTGACACTGCNCCCAGCCTCTGAAATCTCCNCTTAGATGACTTAAAGCCATTGATGTAGACCACTGAGAGGACAACCCAATAAATTTCACTCATCCAACAGAAAAGCCATTGGCATAGACCACTGAGAGGACAACCCCAATGAATTCCACTCATCTAACAGATGATGATGTCAAGGCTCATGTAGGAGTGACTTGTATGTGGGTAGCAACACAGAACTTTTGTCTCCTTCAGAGAGTGGTACCTCCCAAGAGCCTATGTTCTTGTCTGTGGATGTCAACCTTCANTGGTCAACAGGAACACGACACTTTCAGCTACTTACCCCAGATATCAGTGAAACCCACCTTTGTTCTCAGTTTCAACTTCTGACTTTTTGATCGCGGACGCTTCCCATCATCTACTATTTTAGGAACTGGGATAGAGACTTTGTTGGCATAATTAGGATCTATTCCCCTTGTGTAGGACCCCTGTGTGGTTTAAAAAAAAGACTACACTTGGACATCTATATTCTCATGTATATTATCATACTATCCACAATAGCTAAAATATAAAATTAAGTAAATATCCATTAAAGAAGAATAGATTTAAAAAAAAGTGTGTGTGTGTGTGTGTGTGTGTGTGTGTGTGTGCATGCATCCCCACAATGGAATACAACAAACCATAAATATGAAGGAAATCCTGTCATTTGCAACAATGTGCATGGAAGTAGAGGACATTATGTTAAGTGAAATAAGCCAGGCACATAGAGACAAATACATGATCTCCCTTGTGTGGAATCTAACAAAGTTGATTTCATAAAAAGTATAAAGAATGGTGATCACCAGAGACTGAGGTGGTCCCGAGGGTTGGGGGTGGGCGGGCAGAGATTATGGTCAAAGGGCACATAATTAGAGTTAGACAGGAAGAAGTTCAAGAGATCTATTGTATGGTAAGTTCACAATAGCTAATGAAGATATATTGTATTCTTAAAAATGCAAAGCTAAGTGCTCTCTCTCCAAGGTGAAATGATGCATTCATTAGTGGTATTTAACTATTCTACAATGTACATATACTTCAAAACATCACATCCTACATGATAAATACATACAATGTTATCTATCATCTCAAGAAAAATATTTTGTGGTGCTCGGGGTTGAACCAACCATTCTACTTCTGAGCTGTATCCCCAGCCTTAAATATATATTTAAAACACACACACACACACACACACATACACACACACACACACACACACACATGAAATAACTGTTCTTCATTTATACTTTCCAGGAGAAAGGAGGGGAACCAGTTCTTGATGAAATCTGAAGATGATCAAGCCCTGAAGGCCCAAGCCTGGCCAGTAACAGATTGTGTGTGGACAAATTAAGAAGGATGACGAATCCCAAATGCCTGGAAGGAAGCCAACGTGAAANGGGAGCAGTTCCCGACAGTGGCCTGCTTACTGTGCCTGCCTCTCTTCCTTTGTCACTACCTGAACTCCATGGTTCAAGGTGAGGTCTCAGGTAAGAAACAAAGGTAGAAATGCTAGAGGTGCTTAGTGTTGGGGAGAACTTCCTGTTCACCTAAACCCACTGCATTTGGCCTTGTAAGTATGGGGATAGCTCAGAGCTGATTTAGAAGTTCATCAGTGGCTTTCTGGTTGAAGAAGCCGCTATAACTCTGCAGAGGGAGAATTTTCTGCCTAAGTTTAGTTCAGTTTGGGATCCTGTGGTTCTAGAGATGGTGATTTAAGAGATCTAGTGTATGATAAATTCACAATCGAAAATGACAATAGATTATACTCTTGAAAATGCAAAGTATTCTGTTCTCTCCACTGTATGAGGTGATGCATTCATTAGTTAATGACATTCAACCATTTTACAAAGTAAAGTTCCCGGAGCTTTGCACATGCTAGACAAGCACCCCACTGTTGGGCTGGAGCCCTAGCCCTTTTAAGGTTAGGAAGCCCCTGTGCTCCTGAGAGATTTCTGTTTGAAAACAATTGTTTTTTTGTACATTTGTTTATTTTGTGTGTACGTGTGTATAGGGAATGGGCACATATACCACAGCACATACGTGATCAGAGGACAATTCGGAGAAATTTGTTCTCTCTTTTCATCACGTGGGTTCAGGACATCAAACTCAGGTCATCAGGCTTAGTAGCAGGTACCTTCACCCACTGAACTATCCCACCAGCCCACCTGAAAGGTTTCTGTATTTGTCCCTGCTGAGTACAATGACAATGGAAAGACAGGTGTTGACCCACAGGGAGTCCAGAGCACCAGGGGGAGGCTGCAAATNTGGATAGGAAGCCATTTTGGGGTCAACCAGGGAGACACAATTGTTCAACCTTACTATGGAAACAAAGCTGATCTCCAGACACACCCCTTTGAAACCCAAAATACCTGCAGAAGAGAAATCTGGTTCTGAATGAAGGCGTACATGGACAGGTCCAGCTTGACCTGCTGGGTCAGAGCGGCCCAGTGCTGGCTCACAGAGGCACACCTGTTGAGACTGTTCTTATCCAGCATTCCTGGGAGAAAAAGAAAGAAGATGGACCCAGAAACCCCCCCCAGAGCTGGGACCAGATGGGAAATCTCTGCCAAGTCCCCTCATCTAGCCAGCATACTTAGAATGTACTTGGAGAGGTGGAGGGGCAGGTAACGTATAAAGTCCCGATGTTTGCTGGACCCAGAAGACAGGACTTGGATATCATCCAGGCTCAGCAGCAGGTTGCACGGATCGTCTCCCAGCCTGGATGTGCCCACTTTTCCAGAAAACTGTTTATTCATCTCAGAAATACACTGGAGTGAACTCTTCCCTTTTTCCTCTAGAGCAAAGCCAAAGAAAGGTAGATGGTTGAGTTGAGTCTGTAGTCCCTCTAGTCCCCAAACAAGTCCACTGCAAAGCTTGCCCCCAAATAAATCTTCATGTCTACCCCTGGGCCACTGGATCTTGTAATCAATGTCTTTTCCCACCAAAGCAGAACCTCCTGACTCAAACATACAAGTACTTTTCAGTTCCAGATGTTTATAGTAGTGAAGACTGAAATGGCATCTTGTCTGGAGTTTCCTATAAAATGCTCCAATGAGAGAGAGATCAGTCCATAAAGTGCTTGCTGCACAAACATAATGACCTGAGTTTTGATCCCAAGCACCAACTTAAAAGCCAGGTGCAGTGGACTATTGCTCCTGTAATCCTTGGGGAGGCAGAAACAGAAAGATCCCTGGGGCTCACAGTCTAGCTATCAGTGAGCTCCTGGTTCCGTGAAAGATCCTGCCTCAAAAAATAAAATGGAGAACAATTAAGAAAAACACCTGAAGTAACTTCTGGCCTCCACGTGTACCCACTCTGTATCTACACACACACACATACAGACACACACACACACACACACACACACACACACACACACACTGCTCTAGTGAAGGAAAATTGAAACAATTTAAAAAGAGGGAAGAATGGTAAGTTAAAATTGCCAGGTTAGAGTTGTAGCTCATTGGTAAAGCACTTACTAACAAGGATGAAGTCTGAGGTTCAGTGACCAGTTTCACAAAATTACTAAGACTGCTAAAATATTGATCATTGTTGCTCAGTATGACTAGCGGTCTATGACTAGCTATTATGCTGTTCTATGTACCTTCAAATTTGAAATTTTCATTTAAAAGATATTTTGTATTTCTCATGCTTATTTCATGGACTGCCATGAATCACACAATGTTTCANACAATGATGGCAGCATGTATGACCTAGCCTGGGTCTATAGTAGGCTTATGCCATCCAGGTTTATGAAAGTACACTTCATGATGTTCACACAGTGGCAGAGTCAGCTGACAGTACATTTCACAGAGCACATCCCTAGCTGGGTGTGGTGCTACACACCCTGTAAATCTACCACTTGAGAGGCTCAGACAAGAACTACAAGACCAACCCCAGAGTTAACTACATAGCAGATTCCAGGCCAACTTGGACTAATCACCCATGTGTTCATATGCCTCTCTTCAAAGACAAACTTGGGAAGGTCTTCAGGTCCAGAACCACATTCCCCAATACATTATTTTCCCTCACAAAACTGAATTCAATGCTTCAAAAACAGCCGCTGGTGAGCTGAACTCTTAGAGGGCNACCACCGGGGCTCAGGAGACAGAGAGCANACTGGGGCCTAGGATAGAGGGGGAAATCAACAGAAGCTTTACAAAGTTCCCTTCCAATCTCTGTTTTCGGGAGTGTCTTGGAGAGCCCATGGAAGGGAAAGCATGAGCATCAGTGGTAATACTGACTAGTTTTTATCCTTCTACCCTTACCAGCTGTGAGAATTAAATGAGAAAAAAAATCCAGGAGCCCAACACATAATGCTAAGTGAAGGTTAGTTTTCACAGCTGACATCCCCAGCTTCTAAGGCCTTGCCAATGCTTTCAACTCCACTGTGATTTCCCAACCTCATATACAGAAGTCCTTTGACATCACATGAGGTCACATCCTAGAAAAGTCATCATAAGTAAAAATGATGTCATGCTGCCCCCGTGCCTATGATTGCGATACGAGGGTGAGTCAAAGGGGATGATGGGTTCAAGGCCAGCCAGGATACCTAATAAGACTGACTCAGAAAGCCACAACAAAATGTTTTTACTACCCCATAACCATTAAAAAATAAAAAAGAAATCTTAAGTCAAACTATGTAAGGGCAGATGTTCTTTGACACAGGATGCCATCAAGTCACAAAAGACCCACCAAAAGTTTTAAAAAAAAATGGTAGGGTGAGCCATCTAACTCATCTGATGCTATATTGGATTTCTTGGTAGAACCTGACTTACCAGTAGTTGCTTCTATCTCATTTTCAGTCACGATTTTATTGCGAAAAGGTTTGGACATCGGGAATGGTATGGGTTTGGGTTTAGCTACCCAATAGATATATGAAGTGTCAGATGCAGGGTTGTAGTTTTTCTCGGGGAAAAATATTACATCATCGGAGTCTTGATGGAGGCCTGATGAACAAAAACCAAGACAAGTTTGCTCTTAAAGGATGTGGAGAGAGGGAAAGGAAGTAGAGAGAAAAGGCATTGTTTTTCCTCATTTGGCTTAAATACAGCCAGTTTTCTGAATCTCTCAAATTCAATCAACCATTAATTGAAAATTTAAAAATAAAATAAAAGTAAGAAACCCATCTCTGCAGCAGACATGCACAGAGTTTTTGTCATTAGTCCCTGAATAGTACAACATAGCATCTACCACAGCATTTGACCTATAGTCATATGTTTTAAAAATGAACTAGAGGCAATTTNACATTCCTGGGAGGTTTGCATAGGCTATGTGCAAATACTAGATTATTTTATATTAAAAAGAACTTGAGCATCTATGGATATTGAGGTCCTGGAATCGACACCCACCCACCCCACCCACCCCCACACACATACACAATATATAGAGAGAAGCATACATGCAGAACAAACCAGAGGCTTGTTGGTTTTTTTATTCAAGGCCTCTGAGTTTCCATGTAAAAATCTGAGAAAGCCTCCGCCGGGGCTCTGCCCACAAGTCTATACTGAAGAGTTTGCTAGCATTCTGTACTTAAGGAGAGAGCGGGGGAGCTGTAGAAGGAGGATAGGAAGGATGGTTCTCTGAAGCTCTCGCTAATTTCCNTCAGCGTGTGCTCTTGCAGCAGATTAGAAATGTTAACTTTTAAGAAATATCTATTTTTGTCATTTTTAACTGTGTGTCTGTATGGAGATATGTGCACTAGAGTGCAGATGGCCCTTGGAGTTCAGAAGAGGGTGTGAGATCCCCCGGAACTGGAGGTTGTGAACTGTCCAGTGTGGGACCTCTGCAAAGCCAGGCCTTCCCTTAACTGCTGAGCTATCTCTCCAGCCCCCAGAACCTCTAACTTTTTAAGAGAGATGCTCTCCTAGGTAAAGAAATTTGCCTTAATCTATAACTAGGCTTATCCAACCCCAGTGTAAAGAGCTGAGTCCACAGCATAGGATGGAGCCGGTAAAAGGGAACCAGTGACATGCATGCACACTGCACAGTAGAGCATGGTGCAGTGAAACGTGCTGGGGGCAGATGCTGGCTTTCTGCTGCCATGCTGGATAACCAAGCCCCAAGGCTCAGATTCCCCAGACTTCGGTTTCCTTATTAGAAATTTAGGGAGCAGCACACTAATCTAGCTTAGTTTTAATGCACTTGGATTCTCTCATTTTTTTTTTCTCAACTATATCATCCTTTATATGTTTGAAACCAAAGGTACAAAGAGAGAGGCTAGAGAGATGGCTCAGTTGCTAAGAACAACTCAAGCCCACATGGCAGCTCACAACATTTTGTAACTCCAGTTCCAGGGGATCTGACACCCTCATTTGGTCTCCACAGGCATCAGACATTCACAGGGGACATACCCATAGGGAAAACAACAAAATAAAAATAGATACATCTTTAAAAAGAAAGGAAGGGAGGAGGAAGGGAGGGAAAGAAAGCAGGGAAGGAAGGAAGGAAGGAAGGAAGGAAGGAAGGAAGGAAGGAAGGAAGGAAAGAAATCAGTTGACATGTGTGAGAATCTAATTGCATCCTAGGTCATCTAGCTTTGAAATTCCTTTGAAAGTCATGAATGGTGGTGCATGCCTATAAGGAACCCCAGCACTCAGGAGACTGAGGAGGAATGCTCTTGAGTTTCTAGGCCAGCCAAGAAAAGCAGACCCTGTCTCTAAAGCGGGGGAGGGTTGTTCCATTAGCCTGCAGAGAGGACCACAACTCAAATATCCTTTGGGGATAGGAATTATCCACCTTCAAGCGCTCAAACTCCAAAACTCCTCTGCAAGATCACCCCTCTTGCTCTCCTCCCCACCCGGCTAAACCTCTTCCACTCCCCAGTCTCCCTAAGCCTCTCTACCTAGGGAATCCAAAGTCGCCGGCCTCTCTTCTGGTTTCTTTTGCTTCCAAGCCTTTCTGGTCAATACTCAGGACCAAGAAAGTTCTCAGCAAGGTCCAGCAATGTCTGCATCAGCCAGAAATAGACACCTGGGCCTCTCAGGCCCACCAGACACCACCTCAGACCAGCTGCTGGGCCAGGCTCTGGCAGAGGCCCACAGTCTGTATTTTATCAAACCCTGTTGGAGACTCAGATGCAAACTACTGCTTATGAACTAGTTCTCTGGGCANTTTTGGACTTTTAGCCACATTTTGGCCTCTGAAACATCTTATTAAAATTTGGTTTCATGCTTAAGCAAGAAACATGGTAAGCTGAAACGTTTTTAAGCTGTGAGTTGTGTTATTTGGCTTGGCTTCTGCCCATAGCAGCTGAGAAGCAAAACACAGTTTCCCCACCACATCCCTCCCATGCCCAGTCAAAGCCTAGTACAAAAAAAAAACGGCAGTAGCTTGCAGTGGTCAGAGCCTGGGACCAGCCATCCCTGGGCCCGAGGCAGACAGAAAGCTGTGCTCGGTCCCCAGGGTTGAAAGGACTGTCCTTCCCTCTGTGTTGGTCAGCAAATAGTTTTCTAGAGTGAAGTCCCATTCAGCAGTCCCTCCTTTGGTAAACGATTGGGTGTCAGGACAAGGTTCACAGAACCACAACCTGCACTGTGGGTAGGCACTGTCCTCCCAAGTCCGTCTGCACTTGTGCCCCTTAGAAACCTGCACGCTGGTCCCTGAGGCCCTCTGCTCTCACCTGAGATGCTGTTCCACTCCTTCATGAAGAGGACTCTGATCACATTGGCAGCAGTGAGCAGTAACTTAGAGTCGCACATCTGCAGCAGCAAGAGAGTGTAGTTTGCCTTAGTCCGATGGGTGCTGTTGCCAAACCAATACAGGATCTCCTTCATCTTCTGCTCCACCGTTTTATCCAACATCTGGTTCAAGGAGGACTTCACAACCTTCTCCTCCTTCCTCTCTTTCCTGCTGAATTTGATCCGGGACCTGTTATAGATGAAATCCTTCCCCTGGGTGGCCAGTAGGATGTTCTGGAAGTAGTGTAACAAATACAGATTATTTAACTGCCCCAGGATGCTGATAAGAAACCTCCTCTGGGATATGTCATTGACCCTCCGGAACCACTCTTTGGTAGCAAAGATCTTCCACGCTAAGACACAGGTTTCACACTTGTGGCACACAGGAACCCAATCGGGTCCCCTTTCACAACGAAAATAGGGGGCCTGCTTAAGTCTTGGTTCCATGTTTTCCATGACTCTCAGATGACCAGTTCATTTTAACTTTGCCCGTTAGCAACACCACCAAACACCAGAGGGGCAGGGTAAGTAGAAAAATAGCCTTTTGGGAGCCTCTTAGTGATAAACATCTGGAGTAAACGGAAGCCACTGCGATGGATGGAAAACTGGTCTGACCCAGAAACTGCCTGTCTGGCTTGTACTGACCTCCTTGGAAACATACTTTACCGTAAATCTTCTAAGCCTGGCACTGCAAAAGGAGAGACAGTTGCTGTATATTCTGGAAGAGCTGGTCATCTAATTTCTATAGCAGGTATGCTGTTAACCAAATGTAAAATATACACAACCCTCTTTAAAAAATAAAAATGTCTGGAGCTTTCAGTTGTTGTTATCAAAGACTTTTAAATATTCATGAATATAAACTTAGATGTAATCTTATATTTGTAGCCATTAGACAGGCTGTTCCAGTGTCCTGCAAGTTATCACCATAGTAAAAGCACAAATGTTTAACATCAATGTAAGTTATGTAATTACTTCTCAGTACTAGACAGAAATCTGCAGGGAACCACTGTCTGGTCCAGAAGTTGTCCCAAGGATATGTTGGGAGTTGACTTTTAGCCTCAGTTACATGCCCACCCATGTANTGGGGAGGTGGTGTGGCTTAGTAGTGAAGACTGTGAGATCTAGGGTACGGTTTCTGATTCTGGGCACCAGCCCAGCTGCTCCTTGCTCTGTGGACACCAGTAAGTCATTTAATCTTCTTCGGTTTTCTTGTCTGAAAGTGGAGACAGTGATGGTTTCTATTACACAGAGGAATGGTGAGGATTAAGTGAGGTACTATGCACACAGCACTTAGGAGATATAAGAATTAAGTGAGGTACTGTGCACACAGCACTTAGGAGATGTAAGAATTAAGTGAGAGACTGTGCACACAGCACTTAGGAGATGTAAGAATTAAGTGAG
>LZPO01066385.1:81255-92209 GCA_001675575.1 Neotoma lepida | reverse complement strand
TGCGCCACAACTGCCTGGCGCACAAATGTTTTTAATAATAAATCAGGAAGTGCCTAAAATTACATCTAACTGCATCAAAGTGAGTTCCTTCTGAGGTCCAGTTAGCTATTCGCTTAGTTTTTTTAGGTAAGTCCACACAATGGGGGGTGGGGACGACAGAGAACAGTAGATACAAACAGCTGACACACACTTCCACAAGCTTGGGGAAAAGTCCACAGCTTGTTAGAAATACAAAGTCTTTTGCTCGCCCTCTCTTTTCTCCTTTCCTTGGTTTTTATTTGTGTGTTATAGCTAATTTTTAGTTTTCAAAGAAAATGAAAAGTGGTAAGTCCATCACTTGAGGCAAATGACAGAAAGCAAGCAAATATAAGACTCTTTAATTTTGCTTTGATCTATTATATGAAAAGGAATCTTAAACCTGAAAACTAATGGGCAAAAGCTGTAAGAAAAACCAAAGTTCAAGCCAGGTAAGGAGATAGCTAAATGGCTCTTTGTGTGGGAGCTTGGATATTTTGGCCTAATCGAATTACATTTCAGGACACTGAATCTTTGAGAAACTGGAGAGAATGGTGGAGATGAGGACAGTTTTGACTTTTTTTTTCTTAAGAACAATCAGGTTTGGTGGTGCACACCTTAATCCCTGGCTTTGTGGTAACACTGAGCTGAGAAAGTCATAAGTTCAAGTCAGCCTGAGCTAAGAACAAAACTTTGTGTCAAAAGTAAAACAACAAAAAAAGGAATGGCTCACAAGGTGTCTTCTGAACTCCATCTCTCTCTCTCTCTCTCTCTCTCTCTCTCTCTCTCTCTCTCTCTCTCACACACACACACACACACACACACACACACACACACAGAGTCAATAAATAAATGTAAATTTTTTAATAAAGGGCTGGAGATGTTGTTCAGTTGGTAGAGAGCTGTGCATAGACTGCATGGAACCTCAGGTTCAGTCCCTAACGCCAGGTAAACCAGACACGGTGGAACACACCTGTAATCCCAGCATTTATGAGCCCTCTGTCTCAAAAAAAAAAAAATCTCCTGGAAACAACACACTCACAAATATGGCATTAATCTAAAGCAGAATCCTAAAATGATTTATCATATACTCTGTGGTAATTAAAATGACAGCTACCCGCAATAATAATAATAATAATAATAATAATAATAATAATAATAATAAAAGGTAGGCTTATTTCAAAACATTTGGAAGACAGGATTTGTTCTTACAACAAATAAATATTTGGGGTGATAGACATGTTAATTGCTCTTATTTGGTTATTATACATTACATACATGTATTGAAAACCACAGTGAATTCCATAAGTATACATAGTTATTGTGTGCCAATTAAAACTAAAATTAAAAACAAAGAAATTTAATTTTTAAAAAAATGAAGGGGTAGGCCAAGATGATATGATTTTTCTCCTTAGAAGAGTATTCTTTAACAGCTAGATCCAAGGAATTCAGGCTGATTTTTGCTACTGAAAAGGTCCTTCACTGAGATGAGCATCACACTGGTAACTCATGCTTATAACCCCAGCACTTGGGAAGCTAAAAATAGAACTGTGACTCTGAGGCCAGCTGAGGATACGTAGTGCATCCCAGGCCAGCTTAGGCTACATAGCGAGGCCCTATCAAATAAAAAGAAAAGAGAAAGTGTTTCATTGCATTCAGTGAGAAAGGGAGGCAAACAGAGAACCATGCCACTGCATACATAGTTCTACCACCGCGTAACTAGTGTGTCGCTAAACCCAGAAGTTAAGCAACATTCTGGATTTGGCCCCATCATAATCAGTATATCTACCAACAAGGTTCAGACTTGAGAGAAGACCACTGATTCTGCAAGCAATCTGCTTCTGCTAGAAGGAGAGGTAATGTACTAGATGACAGATCATGGAAGTACCTCAGCACCGCAGTTACAAGGGCATGAAGTGAAAGCACTGAAATACCACACTGTCCACGTCCTTAGAGACAAAGGTGTGGGGCTAATTCTAAAGTAACACTGTCAAGACAGGATCACGAGACTGGTTGAACAGGAAGAGATTTTGCCTTGACAAGGGTCATGGGAAAAGACACGGAAATAATATTTCTGGTAAATCCCACCAGGGACTTCAGGTTAGGTTCATAGAAATCTATTTTAAGATGGTATGCCTAAAGGCTTGATGGATGTTTGTCATGTCTAAAGGAGAATAGTCAAGGCCACACCTCCTAATAGTGCCACTTCCTTTGGGGGCCATTTTCTTTCAAACCACCACAATGATCTCATGAGGTAAGCATAACACATAGTCACAAGTTCAACAATAGCCTGCCCAGACTTGAATCCCAACTCTACCCCTCATTTACTGAGTGACCAGACTGACCATGAACAAGTTAGCTAGCCGCCCTGGCACTGTCTCTTAATGTGTAGCATGAGGACAATGTAAATGTTCACCCCGTGAAGATGACATGAACTAACACAGAGAAAACACTCCAGACACTGTCAAGTACATAAGAAGTGCACAGCGATGTGTTAGTGAATTATTCTGATCCCTATGCAGTCTTGTTATGCTCAGAGGCACCCTAGTCATAAATTCTGGGGGAAGGGTGACAATCACCTGAGCAGGCATCGTCACTAGAAGGTTTGGGGAGAGGCTTTGGTGCCTTAGAGTTTCTGCATTCATGCAAGAACTGCAGTGAGAAGTAGGCAGGGAAGTTCATTCAAGACCCACACAGTGTCCAGAGCCAGCTACCACCAGCGGATGTTTCTCTCTACCTTAAAATACCAGCTGCTGCCCAGTAGTCGTCACAGTTAGCCAAGTCTGGGAGGCAGATCCTAGCGTCTAGGGAGCAGTCTCCCCTGAAGACGGAGCAGGCTTCTCGGGCTCCTCTCCCAGATCCACAATCCGGATGGCATTCTCTTTCTTAGACAGCCAGAAGGCGGCGTAGACCGGTTCCGAGAACTTGCAGTCAAACTTNTGAATCAGAGTCATGGTATCATACTCTACGCCATAGAAGGAAAGGGTTCCTCCTGGGAAGTTGACGTAGATCCCGAGCCTCCGGAAAGGGCCAGCCTTGAGTGGGGTCTCTGTGTCACTGTGCCAGGCTGTGAACTCCTTTCCATTCCAATGAATGCTCCAGGAGAAGTTGTTTCCGGAAATGCAGCTGTTTCTTTCCTCCCCTTTCCGGTCAATGCCTTTGCATGTCAAGCCAACATAGGTGCCTCCTCCAGCGCTGATCTCCACCTCAAAATAATACCTGTGCAGGTACAGGCTCTGTTGGGACAGCACCTGCCGCCAGTGCAAAAACCTGCTGGGGAGGTCCGGGTAGGGGTGCTCCCAGGGCGTGGTGTTGGTGACCTTGCGGTTGTCCTCCTGCAAGCGGAGGTACCTATGTGCTGTGTCTGGGTCAAATGTGATGTCACATGCATCTGAAGAAACATAGAAGACAACTTTAAACCCAGCTGACCCCCGAGGCATTCATGAGAGTACACCCATCTTTTGGTTCTGTCTACCCAGCCAGTGCTCCCAGCCAGGACAAGGGGCAGGTGAAAACCAGTGGAGAGAATACACCCCTTTCTGAGGCTCGAGTTGATTGGACTTGCTGTAATATCTGACCGGAATAGAGAAATTAACTCGTTCACTCATTCATAAACTGTATACCGAAAGTCAGGCACTATTCCATGGGTCTGGGGTGAGTTCAGAGATTCAGGTCCTCATATACTTACATTTGATCCACTCATTCATTTGCTAAGCATTTGACCAGCATTTAACATGGTAAGCCTTAGACACGCTGTCAAATGCATTCTCTTCTCAACCCCAAAGACTAATAACAGCCCTCCATGCGTATCTACTTAAGTCAAACATAAAATTGTTTCTCATATTCCTTTTGCCCTTGTCCCTCCTACAATACAGACACCACTCCTTTCAAGCCTCTTGTTTCACCTGCATCTACGCCATAGGCAACTCTTGCCTGGCATAGTGTAATAAGCTGTTTGATTATTCTCCACAGTAAGAATAATATTTCAAAAGATATGTTGTATCATTACCTAAAATAATATTCAAAAAAATTTAACACATGTGAAAGCACTTGTAAAGAAAGGCAAATTATNCTAGGATATGCTTAACTTTTCATTTTAAGACCAAATGGCATTTAGTATACGGTATTATGTTTGTCTCTAAAATATATATGTACTTCTGACAGGAGACAGGAGGGAACAAAGCAGGTGGAGGCCAAGACATTCAGAGTTGCAACAAGAGCAAGGCATAGTTGTGGGCTTCTGAGGCCTACATAGTATCCAAAGGAAAAGGAACCACACAGAAGCATGCCTCAGCTGCATGTTCCAGAAGGATGCCATACAAATGAGCAGTGACTACAGTGAAGTTTCTTCTGCTGGAAGGTGAAATTTGATGAATTCTTGACTACCATGGAGTACTTTTTCACTTTAAGTTCTAAACTGACATATAAAAATTGTGTGTGTTTATTATATACAACATGATGTTTTGAAATATGTATACACCATGGAGTGGCTGAATCAGGCTGGTTAATGTGTCACTTCACATATATCATACACATTGCTTTTGTAGATGAGTAGTGGGGATACTTCCTTTTTTCAAGTCTACAGTATGTGTTGTATGAAAGGTCTCTTAAACTTATTATATCACAGAGCACTGCTTAGTAAGATGGTACTTTTATTTGTTGGGTATAAATGTTTGCCTGTGTGTATGTCTGTGTACCACATGCCTACCTGGTGCCCTCAGAATCCAGAAGAGGATGTTAGATCCTCTGCAACTGGAATTAGACAATTGTGAGCTGCCATATGGGTTCTAAGAAATTAAACTTGGGTCCTCTGGAAGAGCAGCAAGTATCCTTAACCACTGAACTATCTCTCTAGCCCCTATAGTGCTTTTATTTGTGCTTTGTTTGTTNGGTCATTCATTTGGTTGATTGGTTGGTTGGTTGGTTGGTTGGTTGGTTGGTTGGNTGGCTGGCTGGCTGGCTGGCTGACAGGTTGGCTGGCTGACTGGCTGGTTGGTTGGTCAATTGACATAGAATCTCACCATGTAACCTAGGCTGGCCTTGAACGCTCCATGCTCCTACCTTGGCCTCGTGAGTGCTGTGCTTAGAGGTAGCTAAGGTTATAGGCATGTTCTACCATGTCTGGCTAGAAATATGGTGCTTTTGAAAATGGTAACAGTTGGGCATGGGCACACATCTCTAATTGCAGCACTTGGGAAACAGAGGCAAGAGGAGCAAGAGTTTAAAGCCAACCTGGGCTACACACATACTGAAACCCTGCATCAAAAACCAAAATGCTGCCAGACCACATCAATGCAATAACAATAAGATCTTGTCAAGGCAGACTTAAAAATGAACCACATGGTAAATGGACAGGACATTTCAAAATGCCAACGTCATGAAATGTAAAGAAAGCCTGAGGGACTGATCTGGATTAGAGAGGATTAAAAGAAAAACATGGGAACATGGATCCTGGTTAGCTTTGTTAATTTGACATAGCCTAGAGTCACCTAAGAGGAAAGCCTCAATAGAACTGCCTCAATCAGGTNAGTCGTAGGCAAGTTTGAGGTGGTATTGATCATTAACTGATGCAGGAAGGCTCAGCCCACTGTGGGTGGCACCATCCCTAAGCTGAATAAGCATAAGGCTGTGATTGGACAAGCCATCAAGCAGCATTTCCTCATGGTTTCTGCTTCAAGTTCCTGCCTTGAATTTCTGCTCTGATTTTCCTTCATAACAGACTGTGTCCCAGAAATGTAATATGACATAAACTAAGTTTCTTTTGTTTGGGGTGTTTTATCATCACAGCAACAAAAAGGAAACTAGAACACACAACTGTGTTCCTGAGTTCAACTTTGGGCCAATGTAGTGGTTTGAATGGGAATGGCCCCCAGAGGCTCATATATTTGAATACGTGGTCCCCAGTTAGTGGAACTGTTTGGGAAGGATTAGGAGGTGTGAGCTTGATGGAGGAGGTGTGTCACTGGGGATGGGCTTTGGGGTTTCAAAAGCCCATGTTATTCCTAGTGTCTCTTTCTCTCTGCCTCTAGGTTGTATCTCAATATGTAAATTCTCAGCTACTGCTTCAGCACCATGCCTACTTGCTGCCATGCTTCCTGCCATGATGGTCATTGACTNTCTGAAATTGTAAGCTCCCAACAAACACTTCATTTTATATTTTATAAATGCCTTGGTGTTTTATCACGGTAATAGAAAAGTAACTAAGACANCTGGGGGNAAAATCTGCGACGTTGTTAATAATATTGGAGCAATGCTAATTTCTTGCATGATGCATCATAGTCATGTATGATGTCAACATTTTGGAGAAACTGGGTGATAGGTAGGAATTTTTGCATTTTTTAATTTATTTCAGGAAATGTTTTCAATTAAAAACTTTAAAGTCTATCATTTAGGAATAGATGAGAGGTTACAAGAACCTAAATCCTCTACCAGATATGGTGGTTCTTGCTTTGGCAAAGCATTCCACTGTCATCAGTATGTGGGAAGGGGCTGCCTTTGACAACTTACATTGTAGAAACTCATCCCGGGTTCTGGGCTCAGGTTTTGAGGTCCTATACTTGCGCTGGACAATGGCAGACACTTGAGTTCTGATGTCATATTCCTCTAGAAAATCAGAGAGTTGTGAATAGCACCTGCCCAGGTGGCTAGGAGAACCCAAGAAACAGGCTGCCCTTCCCCAGGTTTCTGGAGGGTCTGGTGCCTGGGAACCTGGACACACTCTGTGTACCAGATAAACCCTGCTGGAAAAGACCCCAGGCTGACACAGAATCCACTTAAAACTCAGACATCTGCAGCCTGAGAAATTAGCCACAGAAATGTTGATGCAATATGACAGATTTACCTCCTTCAGGTTGCAATTATAAAATAAAGTCAAGATAAGAATCATTAATGGCCTAGCCAAAGAATGGCTTTGAAATGGGTCCTTTTCCATCCCTTCCCAGGTTCCCTCTTTCCTTATCACCATTCTAGAAAATTCCTCACCTTCCCTGGAAAACTCCTGGAGCTTCTCCTTATAGCTCTCTAGCAATTGGATTAAGTGCAGAGTTGAGTCTGTGATGACCTTGCGGATGCCTGAGAGTTTATCCTTCAGCCCTATGTAAATGCTGGGGAAGGCAGTCTCTTCTGTCTTCTTAATCTTGCAGTACTCCTGCAGAGAGGGAAACAGAATCAGGCCGCTCTTCTCAGCATGTCTCTTTCTGCCTTTGTGAAATGGGCTGATGGCAATGTGTGCTTCACAGAGAAAGTACATATAAAGTGCTTTTTCCCTGCTTCTAGACCCTACAAAGGAAGTGAGCCTTCTTAAAATCAAGTGGGAAAGTGGGTTTCTTAATGTCAAAAGATGTATGACTACAGACAGTTCCCATATACAACTCAGACTGGGGACCAGAGAGTAAGAACATTCTTAGGTCAGTCATTCCCTAAATTCTTTCTCTTTCCATAGCGCAAGTACAAGTTGTGGTGAGAATGGAAGACCAGGCTATTGCTGCTACAATCTAAAGATCCCAAGCCAACCCTCAGTNCTTGTCAANCCAATGAATACATTTTTTATTCTTGCACTTTGCTTTAGAATTTGAAAGTTATGCATAGATAGATCAGTAAATCACATTAAGCTACTTAAGTTCTAAACNCAATGTAGGGTCAGGGNAGATTGTTTTTATGTGTAANGCATCATCAGTACTCAGGTGCAGACGAAGCTTCAGGTAGCAGACCAAATACAGCAGTAATGNAATGGGTCCTACAAAGGCNGACCTATAGAAGAGAAGTCCAAACCAGAGCTCTGTAGATGAGCATTTTCATATTGTATATGGGTTTGGTGCAGTGCAAGATAAAAGTAATTCAAATAGGTGAAGCAAAACATAGGTACTGTCGGTGTAAATTACACTCCATGCCAGTAATCCCAGCATTCAGTAGGCGGAGGCAGGAGAAGCCCAAGTTTAAGGCCAGTCTGGGCTACATAAGAAGACCCTGTCTAAATAAAGAAAGAAATGCTGTCACTTTCACTGAATTATTTGTGGAAAAAACAACTCGTCTTTCACTAAATTTTATAACTGAATTACATTATGCTAAAATATATTTTATGATTATTAAAGTTTTTAATCTTAAAAATAAAGTTACAGAGGCTAGAGATGTAGTTCAGTTGGTAAGAGTGCTTGCCTAACATGCATGAAACCCTGCATTTGACCCCCAGTATGCCATAAAGTGGGCATGGTGGCTGCTGCTATAATCTCAGCATTTGGGAGGAGGAAACAGGAAGGTCAGAAGTTCAAAGTCATCCTCAGGTACATAGTCAGTTAGAGGCCAGCCTGGGCTACATGAGACCTTGTCTCAACAACAACAACAACAACAATAATAATAATAATAATAATAATAATAACAACAAAGTTACAAAAGGAGAAGAGATCTTAGAATCTCATGGAATGGAGATTCAGATCTTCACATTTTCTTTGTGTTTTGGAACTGCAAAGCAAAACAATGGAGGGAAAGAGAGAGATTGTCCACTTTTTTTGATTTTTTTTGTTATGTTTNACTGGCTGAGTTTGGTGACTGAGGTTACAAGCATTTTGTTTGTTTGTTTTTCCTTCACATATTTCTGGTTTTCATCATAAGTATTTGGTTTTCTGTAAATAGAAGGGAGTTGTTTAAAAAAGACAAAAGCAAGAAATTGTTTGTATTTGAATAGTAAAACTGAAAGGAAAGTTGCAGATTATTTACTCCAACTCGTTGGTTTGGTAGATGAGGAATTTGATACCCTCAAGAGTTTGGGTGAGTTTTTTAAACGCCACACAGTGACAGGGACAGATCTGAGACCATGTGTGGTGTTATCCTGCAAGATGGCANGTTCTGTAGACCTGGGGCTAACTGGTTTATGCCTCCCATGCATGTGATACATTGTGAGACAGAAAGTTCCATTCCCTTTGCTAAGCCCTCCTCAGTTACCCCGGTGGACACAGCCCAACCTGAAAACCAGCCGGTCTCTCCAGTTCACACTACTGTGCAAACCTCCATCTCTGCGTTCTTTGCTTCCCCACCTNAAGTCCTTCAGAGTTGCACGATGGGCTGGCCCTGCCAGGCTCGTCTTCATCACCATAGACCNCACCCACTCTTTGTCAAAGCGCCTTGACTCCTTGAGCCAGCTGTGGTCTCCCCTAGTCCTGTCTTTGCTCATGATGGTGGTCTCTATCTGGCACATACAGAGCCGAGAACTTGGGCCACCTTCTAGGATCTTCCCCACTTTAATGAGTCCTCTGGGTCCCTCCTGTTTCCTNATGAATCAAAACCTGAATCCCCTGCNTTTACAGATCTCTGTAGGAAAAGACAGTCCCATTCACGGGTGTGTCTCAGGCCAGATGCATCGAGAGTCCCCTGCTCCCCGCTCCACCCCCAGCCTCCGTACCTCCAGGAAGAGCACAGTGTTGCTGATGGTGGCCAACTTCTCCAGCTCCTGCTTGCTTTTCTCCATCTCGACACTCCTGTACTCCAGGTGGGTCTTGATGCCATTGACCTGATTCAATGCAGCCTGCTCTTTCTCCTCTAAGAAAAGCATGACGTCAGCCTGGGCCTTCCTCACAGCAGCAAGGAGTTCCCCAAACTTCTCNTCAGCCACCACCTTCACCTCTGACACGGACACCTGGTGGGGATGGAGTGGGAAGCAGGCAAGACTCCATTACAGAGGCTTTCAACATGGTCAAAGCTCAACATACATAACCAGGAAGCGGAGAAACCCAAAGATTAAAGAACACCAGACTGTAAAAGGCAGTTTTGTTCTTGTGGGAATTCTCGGTTNCTGGGAAAATAGATGTACCCTTCTGGGTTTATACTGATTCAATGGTTCTCAACCTTCCTAATGCTGCGACCCTTTAATACAGCTCCTCATGTTGGGGTGACCCCCAACCATAAAATTATTTTTGTTGCCACTTCATAACTGTAATTTTGCCACTGTTATGAATCATAATGTAAATATCTGTGTTTTTCCAATGGTCTTAGGCAACCTCTGTGAAGGGGTCATTTGACCCCCCCCAAAGGGGTTATGACCCACAGGTTATGAGAACCACTGTACTTACTGATTGTCATAGGGCAGTACCAGTATTCAGTATATTTGATAAATATATTTCAAGAGATAGAGAAACGATTGTGCTGTTTTGTGTAAGTATTCTTAGCTTTTCATTATGCCTTGTTTAAATGACCTTTGGCTGAGCCAAAAGTGCATCTGATATTACAGTGTCTCCAGCACGTGGTCCCCAGGAAGGGTTAGAGAGTGTCGGTGGCACCCAAGCACATTGCTGAGTGCACTTCTTNAGAAAGTCTTGGATACAGATTCCTTTGCCCTAATCCCCGTATCCCCACCCCATAGCCCAGGACCATTCTCTGCCTGCTCCAGCACCTTTCACACCACCACCACCCACATAGCTGAGATTTCTCTCCATGTTCTGTTTTTAGTTCTTCCTAATTTAGGGCCAGGGCTAGGCCTACATCAGGCTTCCGAGGGAAGTGAAAGCAGCTGATGGTGTCCTCAGTGAGGCACACATGCACCTCTCTCTCCAAGGAGACAACAGCTCAAAGTGGGAAACCTGGTAAGGAAAGGGCTGTCCCGGTGCCTGTGGGAGCCAGCAGCTTTGGAGAGAGAAGGCAAGAAGGAATGATGGCGGCAGATAGGAGGACCACTGCCTGGTTCAGTGGCCCTTGGGATGCAATGCTGGGAGAACACATGGTCTCAGGTCAGCCTTTGATCTATGGCCAATGGCAGAAGGAAAGAGAGCAAGTGGCATCCATCCTGGAAAGGGTCCTGGAGAGTGTATGGAATGCCCACACACTCACTACGTTTCAGCTTTTCCGTTACCTGCTGCTTTCCTTGGGCGAGGAAAGAGCTGGAGCAAGCAGGAAGCAAATCCACTGTGGTCCCATTAAGAAAGAGGGCAGAAAGCAGATTTTCTCCAAATTC
>LZPO01066385.1:57047-77808 GCA_001675575.1 Neotoma lepida | reverse complement strand
CATGCCAAGGGGCATAAAGGGGAGCACAAAATAGGACTACAAACCTATCCTGCAGCTGCAAGGGAGAGGCAGGGCTTATCAGCTCTGTGTCTTTAAGAGGGAGAGACTGCAGGGGTGTGGCCTGATTGCTGGGAGATACGGAAAGCATCATAGTTAGAAGGCCAGTGACCTAACAGCTGTGGGTAAGGAAGGTTTTTAATCCTTCAATGACTAGTTGGTTATAAACACTCAAGAGACAGAAACTAAGTTGGATACTAGATTTGGATAAACGTATGAGTGAGTGGGTGGATGGATGGATGAATGGATGGGTAAATGGATGGGTAAATGGATGAGGGGTGGATGGATGGATGGGTGGGTGGATGGGGATGGATGATGGATGGATGGATGGGTAGGTGAATAGATAGGTACGTAGGTGGATAAAGTGTGGCTAAATGGTGGATAGTCAGATGGATAGAATCATTCATTCTCAGCTTGCAAAATGATACTTCCAACTCACTGCCATAGGGGGGGTGTCCTGCGTTCTCTTCTGAGTGGTGGCTCTTGGCTTGTCACCAATGAGAGGTGTTTATGGAACTTACTACTGGGAAGTTAAAATCAAAGCAGAAAAGACTAAAGCTAAGCTGCCTGTAGCATTGGCCCTACCAAATGCCACTGACTAATCTAAGAGTCCTGGATTCTCTTAACCAGCTTCCTGCAGNCCNCCCTCCTGGGACAGAAGAAGCCAGGGGACACAGAATTCCTGGAGCTCTACTAAAGACCTCCAATCACAGCATACACATACACACACATTCCCCTTAGTTAAGAAAACCTATATAATCTTGATGTGGTGGTGTGTGTCTGTGATCCCAGCAGCACTTGGGAGGCTGCTGCAGGAGGATTGCTACGAGTTTGATGCTACCTGTTCTATATAGTGAGTTCGAGGCTAGTGTGAGCTGCAAAGTGAAACTCTGTCACAAGAAAGATAAAGAGACAGTGTGCCCCCCTCGGGAGGAAGGAAAGAGAGAGGGGGGAGAGAGAGAGAGAGAGAGAGAGAGAGAGAGAATATGCACATATAAAATTAGGAAAGCTGTTAGTCCACGACTAACCTGGGTCTATTTCATATTATTAAAGGGTGACTCACTTAACCAATTTTAAAACTTAAGTCAATTTTTAAAATATCCTTATTATTATTTTATGTGTATGGGTCTTTGCCTGCATTTATGTCTATGTACCACATGCCTGATGCTCNTGGAGGCCAGAAGAGGTCATTAGATCCCCCTGGAACTAGAGGTAAATCGAGTTGTGAGCTGCCACATGGGTGCTGGGAATTGAACTGGGGTCCTCCGAAAGAGCAGCTGGTACTCTTAACCACTGAGTCATCTCTCCAGCCTGCTTACGCCAATTTTATAAGAAATCCTGACAAAGTGAAGGCACCTCATAGTGTGGCCAACTGTGCCTACTACTTTCACTTGCTGACACCCCTGCTAGATCTTCAACCCACGTCCTACAGCCCCACATGGGTCTCACTGACCCTGCAGTGGTGCCAGGTATGTTGAAGCCAGAAAGGTAACCTGAACCAGTCTTACCAAAACAGACTTATGGTTGGCTTGGAGCCTGGCAATGGCATTTTCATTTAACTTGAGCTTCTGCTCCAGGTCCAACTGCATGCACCGAAGGTCAGCCTATGGAGNAAGAAGGAGAGAATTAAGGAGCAAAGAGTCTGGTGTATACAGATAGTCCCCAAGGACAATAGCANTTTCTGTCCTTGATATCCCTGCCCTTCTCCCCTGAAAGGAGAGCATGACCTTTAAAACTGATCTCAGAAGCCAACCTAGAGTCACAAAGGGTCAGACAGGTGTCAGTGGCCTCCTGGGACTGAATTCAGCATGAACCAGCTATCATGTCCTGAGCATGAATGTTTTGCAGGGACACGGGTCATTTATGTNCCACTCTGGCAAAGAATCTAGCTATATTCTGCCTNGGTCCTGAGAAGTTAATTCAGGGTGAATTCAAAAGTAATAGACTAATTTGTTTAGCAGAGGACATCTCAAGACAGACTAACATTCAGGCTGAGTCATGGTTACTGCTCACTGCTCTTATCCAGGTCTGCANTGAGAGAGAGCAACAAGTAGGTAGGAAAAATAGGCAACTTGNCAAGGAAATTAGCGTGAGAAATTAAAGATGCAGGCAAGGGTGGATTCTAAATCATCTGTAATCAATACAAGGATTAGCCCTATTGAAGAGAAGAAGCCTCGTGCTCTGCATGGGACATAAGGCAAGTGCTTTGAGAGCAAGACTTCCCATCAAAAGGTCCAGTTCTTGAAGATGCAAATATATTTCAAAGGAGAGACCCTGAACTGAGACTGTCACAGAGGGGGTCCCCTGCTCAAAAACAACTGCCTGGTGATGTGTTTTAGAAGATCCAGTCAGCAATGTATACAGGGGCNGCTACAGCTGTCATTCAAGGGGCCNAGCTATATCTTGAGCTNCCAGGAGAGCCTGGCAGTCTCACCCACATGGTCNTGCATTTGCAAGCATGACAGATGCAAGAGTAAGAGGGTCATAGAGGCTTGCACCAGGAGTCCAGAAAGCTAGCAAGGCCAGGCGACTCACTACACGGAGGCCCTGAGAGGGCACTGTGTGAAGGTGAAGGTAAGTTGAAATTTGGGCTATTCCAGAGCCATAGGATATCTGCTGAGGAAAGGTGCAGGCATGGAGTACAGCCTGCCCAGGAGAAAGGCTATGTGTGCCGTTAGCAGAATCATTTGGAAGCCAGATGATTCCATCCCAAGCCTCAGAATTGGGCATGAAGCTATAGGATATGCTTTTTACCTTGCTTTGGTTCAATTCTTTCCTATTATGCCCCATTCCTCCCTTTGGAGTGAGAATATTTACTCTGTATATCAGAACTGTATAAACTGTTTGATTGTACAGAGGCCCACAGTTAAGAGATTGCCTTTAGGAGCAACCTTGGACTTTTGAACAAGTACTGGGACTATTGAAGACTATGACACTTTTGAAGTTAGAACAACTGTATTTTTCTTTATGCTACAGCCGTGTACCTACAGGGGTCAGGGATAGGCAGAATGTTGTGGTTTGGATGTTTGATGTCTCCCAGAGTCTCCTGTGTTTGAATACTTGACGTGGGTGCTGGGACTCNAANCTGGGTCCTCAGAAAGAACAGCAAATGTTCTTAANTGCTGAGTCATCGCTCTAGCCTTTGCTCTCTGTGACTGCAGATGTAATGTGCCCAGCTGCCCAAGCCCCTGCCACCTTACCTTCCCACCATGACAGACTGCACCCCTCTTAAACTCTACCTTCCTTAAGTTGGTCTTTGTCAGGTATGCGGCCAGAANACCAAGAAAAGCAACTGACATCTATGCATTTCTTACTATTTCACAACATAATGTCTCTGAATATCCATTTCTTTACCTGGGAGATAGGGATGAAATACCTACTTCCCAGGTTATGAGATAACGAACTAAATGAAATTAGTAAGAGCTCTATAGAGCCAGGTACACTGTAAGTGAACCATAAATGTCAATAATTTCACCCTTACTGTTATCAGTCACCACCATGCCTCCTACCATGGCTGCTTTCTATTCCTGTTCCATATTTGCCCCTGGAGGCAACTTCTGCCCTCCCTGCCCCACCCCTGCCCAAGCCAAAGCAAGTGCCTGCCTGCAAATCTTAGGTTTGCCTGCCTTGACTCTTCACTCTTGTCTCCTGGGCTCAGAGGACACCATCATCTGCCAAAAAGGCAATCTGTCAACAGAGAGAACCTAAACCTTTGCAAACCTCAGAGGTGCTGTCACTTTCCTGTGTCCACAAGGGCATGAGATAGCACAACACACACACACACACACACACACACACACACACACACACACACACCCCTAATAAACAAACAGCTCTCAGTGCTTTTAATAGCTTCTGTCTGTGTTCCAAACCAAGTCATTATGCCCAATAGACCTCAGAAGTCATAAATTGAGCATCTGGCTGTTTTCCCATGAAGCCTGGGGGAGTTTCACACCTCCCTTCACCGCCCCCACCAGACACACACAGTGAGGGAACAGCTGTAAGCAGAGCACCGGGGCACCGTGGAGGGCCAGCAGGCAAACTTTGCTCAAGCTCTAGGTCACGGAAGTGAAGCTGAGGGTGCCTCGGGGATCACATCCTTGACACTTGAGACCTGATGCCTAGGAGTAGGGAGTGGGGAAGGGAGAGGAGGTGTGCCCGGCCTATTTGAGGGCAATCTTGGAATCTCTTGCAGTGACCGAGCCCCAGGGTCAAGGAGGGAAAGGTGAAGTGCTTGTTTGAAGGAATTAGAAGACACGACAGAGCATGCCCTAGCAACCTGGTTCATCTGAGCAGCGGTGCCACAAGTGTGTTAAAAGCCCTTATCCCAGCCAAGCCTTTGAGAGACACCCAGGGTGTCCAGCAAGGGGCTTCTTGCCTCTGCCCTCAGACTTCCATAAAAGGAGAAAGGGATGCCTACACACCAAAGGAGGACTCCTCTGAGTCACCACAAAGGAAAACACTCCCAATTACCACAAAAGGTGGGGCTGAGTCTTGTCTCTCTAGTTATTCCTGTTCCTAGAAAATGATGGGCTGCCTTAGACTCTGACCTCAGAGTCCCCTAAGAGAGCAGCCCTGCATTCATCTCAGGCCATGGTGCGTCCATCCTGAGAGCAGGACAGTGCTGCCTGGGAGCACAGACAGCCACGTCTTCTAGCAGAGAGCACAGAGTCGGGGAGCGTTGAGAAAGGACGATAGTGGAGCATGAAGACCTTGTTCCTGCCTGTAGGACCTTGTCGAGTCATTTAGTTTCTACTCTGCTGCTATAAGACTGACTTTGCCTTTAGTATCACAAGAGTTAGACCGGGGCGCTGACTGCATTCCTCCGTGGCTGGACCAGGACCTACTGCATGCCAATAAGATCAACTAAGCCACGCACTCCCGGCTCTAGGAACACGTAGTGGGATAGTCTGGCGCTTGTGAGTAAACAAGTTATATAATACTGTCCCCAAGGCACTCATTTGGGTTTCTGTGAGACTGTTATCCCGAGTGGTCCTGTACCACCTATTGACTACCAGCAAACAGACTGGGTGATGCCGGGTGACAGCTCTCCAGACAAGCACAAAACCTTCCTGTTCTCAGATGGTTGGTACCTTCCCTTCATGGAGACTGTGTGCAATCAAGNTCCATCTTGACCTTCTGGAATNAATNCTAAGCTTGAGCTAGTGGCCTGGCTCTAGCGGTCCTCAAAGGCCTAAAANATGATCTAACTCGGGCCTTCCCTCCTCCNGGAGNACTGCCCTGACGTCCCTTCCGGGCTGGCTCCCCACTTCAAACACACAGCAGTTGTGTTGCACCAAGCCTTTGGCATGCCGTGAAATCATAGTATGTGACATACCTTCCTGAGCTCAAATTCCCTGAGGGTACACAGTACAGCCAGCATCCCTCTTAACCCATCAGATGCACTCTGAAGAGATGTGTATAAGAGACAGCACACACACACACACACACACACACACACACACACACACACACACTCGTGTGGGTTGCAGGGGGTCAGGGATGGAGATCTCATTTCCATGCTGGCAGGCCTGAGATTTTGACAAGGTAAAAGGAGCCTCAGGACACTAACTAGAGCTGAGAGGAGCACTGAGGTCTCTGTTAGGAGCAGCTGAGCTCTGGAAGTTCCTCAGGATGGAACCAGTGATCGGTCAGGTGCATCCAGCTCTTGACGCCTTGTTTTCGTCCATCAGTCTAACCGGTGGTAACCATGGGGCCTTCAGAAAGGATTCACATGGCTGACAGAAACATCACTCTGTGCCCTCCCAGCTGACCTTACTTTGCCATTTCCTGTACACAACATGCCTGCATGANTTATTAGCCCCTGTCTGGCTCCAGAGTGACCTTCAGAAAGCAAGTTTACTTGCAGGAGGTGTGGGCTAGCTGAAGGGAACACTGGGCCTCTGGAACCTTCGATATGTCTAATAAGTCTTTCAAAACAATCCTAATGGTGCTTGTCTCTTCTAGATACTGTCTCCTGAGCTAGGCTCTTGAGCTCCTTGGAATAAATCTTTTGGCTCCTAAGACTTTGTGGAGCCACTCAGAGTGTGGCCGTGCCTACAGAGTAAGCTTGCTTTCTGTGCTGACAATAAGGACATAGGATGGAAAGGATGCAGCTTTCTCTCTAAAGCAGACCAGAAAGAGAGGGGTCCATGACACAGGGCTGTAGCACTGTACCCCCNACAGCCTCTCAGCCAGCGTTTTGTGTTGCACAGCTCTCTCCTAAGATGTCTGCATATGGGGCTCCGTATGTGTTCCACACTGCTCCTCCTGCCCAAAGTGCTCACCCAAGTTTCTGTGGTCCTGAGTGGTTAGCCTTCAGTTTGTATTGCATCTGGGTTGGTACAGGCTCAGGGCATTTCTGAGGGTACCAAACAGATGTTCTGAGCAGAGGGTGGGGATGTGGGATCTGGAGTTGGGATGGAGAACTTCCTTCCTACTCAAATCTGTTGCATTGTTTGGTCGAGATTGTTTTTAACATCCTCATGCATAGATTTTCCAGTTAAAAATTCATAAAGTTCAGATACTATATCCNAAGAGAACAGCAACAACAGGCTGTGCCCAAATGTCTCTAATGTATATAGTGGTTGTTTTTTTTGTTTTGTTTTGTTTGTTTGTTTGTTTTCATGGTTGTTTTGTTATTCTTTTTTAGTAAGGTTAGGTCTGGGGAGACAGCTCAGTCAGTAACNTGCTGTGCAAGCATGAGGACCTAAATTCAGTACCCAGAACTTACATTTTAAAAAACTGGGGTGCTGAAGGGTTAGCTCAGCCNTTAAGAGCTCTGCCTACGCTCCAATTCCCAGCACCCACAGTGTGGCTCACAACTGTCTGTACTTCTGGTACCTGGCATGCAAGTGGTGCATAAACATACATGCAGACAAAACATCCATATACATATAATAAGAATAAATAAATTTTTTAATTTATTTTTAACCACTGGAGAGATGGCTCAGTGGTTAAGAGCACTTATCACTCTTATAGAGGATGTGGGTTTGGTTTCCAGCACCCGTGTGGCAGCTCACAACTGCCCATAACTCCAGTTCCAGGGGAACTGACACCTTCTTCTGACCTCCACAAGTACCAGGCACATAGGTGGTGCCCATACATACATGCAGGTAAAATACACACATAAAATAAACCTAAAAAAATTTCAGATTAAAAAACATTTAGGCACAGTGTTATGTGCTTATCACCCAGTGCTGGGGAGGCAGAGACAGGATCTCTGGTCTTGCTGGCCAGNCAGCCTAGACTGTTTGGTTAACTTAAGTCCAAATGAGAAGAANCCCTGTCTCAAAACACAAGGGACCACTGGCAGTTAATACTTGCTGGGGGAGGGAGAATCACTCTTNTTTGAGGATGTGGCCTGNGTTCCCACATTCCCATGGGTGGCCCCACACCCACGCTAGAAGAGGTAGAACTAACTGGACTTAGTGGGTTATAAGAANCAAAAGATGTTAAGNTGGGAGGGGACATATTGGGTAGATATGGAAGAGTTGAAGAGGAAGTGGGGAGGCACATATAATCATATTTCATTGCATATCTATAGGACAATACCTGGGGTGAGCCCCTGCCACCACATGCATATGCACACACATACACACACATGCACACACACCCACATACAAAATAAATAAATAATATTAAGATTACAATGTTGTGATCTGAGTTTTCCTTCATTTTTCTCCAATAAGATGGCATTCCAGAAGCTTCTGTGCCTCACTCATCAACTGTGTGAACAAGTACTAGAGACANTCAGAGCCCTCATAATAATTACTGAAATTTTGGATGGGAAAATCCACAGAAAGTAGTTTGAAGTAGCAATACCAGCAAGGGCTGTTTCCCTCAGTTGGGTGGGGTCCTTTCCTTTTATGTATTTGCTGATTTCTGGACTTTCCTTACAGGACATCCCTAGATAATGGAAACACTGGAAACAGTTGGCAAGTAGCTTCCCAGGCCGGAAATGGTGACTCACTAGTATCTGGAGTGCAGAACTTTCCAGAAAAACGCACCCACCAGGACTAGAGAGAATCTACTTCTGGTATAGGCACAGAGGAAGTACNCTGGTGAGGAAAGTCCTTTACCCAGACACCTCTTTCCTTTACTGCCCAGGAATACGTGCCACAAAATGATTGTGGCCCTGTCAGCTGTGGGTGGTGCACAGCAGGAACTGCTGTGAGTGAGAACCAGGACCTGGGGGACAAGAGTCAACCTCACTTCCTACCGAGGAAACTCAAAGTGGGGAAAANCAAGCCTGTGAAGCTGTGAGTCCATCCCCAAGGTCTCGTCTGGCTTTTTGGCTTTAGGACAAAGGTAAGCAGTGTTCCAGAAATGGTTTCTTTATCTGATGGAAGTAANATTTCAGACTTTGAACACGGNATTTCTCAGCCACTCCTGATAGCCCTATCTGGTAAGAAATTGTTATGTTCCAGTAAGTTAAGTCATCCTTGGCATTAACCTCGGTTGTGTTTCAAATTCTGTTATCTTGGCATTTTTTTAACTCTAATGTGGCCTTTTATATTGGCTTCTTTTTTGGTAAAAAGAAAAGGAGAAATGAAGTTTGAAGTTTATTCTTTCCTCTTGGACTTCNGCCAAGGTTTGTATTCTGTGGGTTGACAATGAATCTGCCTCACAGATCCTGCCCAAGGGGAATACCATCCTTCCTGAGGCAAAACTTCTATAGCCCACACCCAAACACACATTACCAAACACTAACAAGAAACAGGAGGAAATTCCCACGGAGGGACAGAGACAACAGAGANTGCACAGCAACAGGGACACAGAGATGGGGACAGTGACCCACTTTTGTTTCCAAAGCCAACGGCTATAGCTATTTACTTACACTAAAGATATTTACTTACACNGGACCAACACCCAGGCACTACAGCTAAAGTCCTTGTCTGTAAGCTCAGAACACCGAAGTGACAGCAACAGAGCCAGGAGTGGCAGCATGTCTGACTTCTCCCTGGGGACACCATCTCCCACTGCCCCCTCCCGTGTGGACCGACCCCATCACTCACCTCTTTGTTCCGGCGGGCTGCATCCAGGGAGACAGTGTTGTGGCCCCTGTGCTCGCCCTCGCCACATTCCTGGCAGATGCACTGCTGGTGTGTGTGGCAGAAGGCAACCAGAGGGCTGCAGTGGGCAGGGCAGGTACGCAGATCGCGGTCCTTTGCGGGTTCCGTCAGCTGGTGGCTGTGCAGTTTGCTGTTCTCCTGGTGTGGCCGCAGGTGCTCCTCACAGTAATTCACCATGCAAGTCAGGCAGGACTTCACTGCCCTTACTCTGCTGGCCCCAAGACAGAAGTCACATACGATCTCCTCCTCCCCCTCATCACCAGGAGCCCCGACCTTTGCGGGATCACAGTCCTGCCCCTGGGTTTCCTCTCCTGGCTTCCCCAGAGAGTCCACATCCTCTTCTTCTACTGGGATAGCTGACCCAGGGTCTNGGCCGAGAGGGGCCAAAGGGTGAATGGTGACCCCCGTCAGTGGCCCTGGGGCAATCAGATCCAATTCAGCCATCTGGAGGCTCTTTGGACTAAGGCGTCCTTCCTCTGCCCCTTGGCTCAGGATCTGTGTAGCCCAAGTCAGACCGGAGAGCCACGCCTAGCTGATTGCAGCTGCCTGAGACATTTAACTGTTTCCTCCCTCCGAGGAAGCTCAGTTACTCAGACAAGACTGGGCTCCTCCTGATTGGCTAGTAGCCAGCTGCAGTGACAAGGCTACTAGATCCTTAGTCTCAGGACTGCCCTTTGTCTCTGAAGTCTTCATGGGCTCAGACTTCTCCTTCCCATTCCTAGTCCAGCCCGTAAACTTCTACTCTTATGGAACTATCTCCCATAGGCTCTGNGGGAGACCACGTGTGCTTGTGGGTCTGGAAGACAGCAAGAGATTCCTGAGTTCTATTGTAAGCCCGTGTGGCTTTGAATGTTCCCACAAGCCCATATTTTGCTTCGTATGTGTTAAAGGGATCCAAAATGCAAGGACTTTGACATTAGAGCAGCTACTTACCCTAAATGAGCCACCAGCTTCGTCCCCCCAACCATCACCACAAAATCTATGACCTAAATAAATAAATAATATCATCTAACTTCATTTGCTTTTAATAACTTGCTTTTAGCTGACTAGCTGACTTCTATTTTATTTTTGTGTCGTGTAGGTTCATGTGTGCATGCGTGCGTGAGAGAGAGACACAGACAGACAGACAGACAGACAGAGACAGAGCTCAAAGCCTGGTGTCTTCCTCAATTGCACTCCACCTCTTCTTTTGAGACAGGCTCTCTCAGTGAACCTGGAACTTGCTAGGTCATCTAGAGCAGCTGGCCAGCAAGTCCCAGGGATGTTCTTGTCTGTGCTGCCCCAGTGCTGGGGTTACAGATGAGCACTAATGCATGGAGTACCATTGCATGGGGCACCATGGCATGGGTCCTGGTGATCAAACTCAGGTCCTCATGCATGCCTAGCAAGCATAACCCACTGGACCACCTCCCCAGCCCCACTTCTGGTTGCCTTTTAAAATATCTCTCNTTTGAGAGGACACAGCTGGGAAGGTTCTGATGATAATGGCTGTCTGGGTCACTTCTCTGAAACTTGAAGGCCTTTTTGTTGAAATTGACTCATCTGGATCTGAGCAGGTGACCAGTGGGCATCAGAGGGTCAAATTTCTACCTTCAGAACATCCTAACACTGATATGTTCTGAACATACATCCCATGAAGAGCCATGAAGACCAATTACATCACCTCAACCACCCTTCCCCCACCCTGCTTCTTTATCTCATACATGTCACCAGACCCCAACCTCCAGGGATTGGACTTGATTGTGCTTCTCCCCTTCTGTGCCCACCTCAGCTGCCTTCAAGTTTATTTTTTCTCTTTTGCAAAACTCCTGGTCTCCGTGTTTGCCATCCTGTGCAGCAGCCTGGTTCCATTAACTGCAGACTTAATGCATGTTTCTAATCCTGACCCTCCAGTGTCAGCTTCTAGTGCATTCCAGGAGCTGAATGGGAATAGGTGTAGTGGGGAGTCAGGGAGACCAGGGAAGACACTGTCTCTTGCACAGANAGCTCCACACAGCCTTTCCAGGCCGCATATCCTACTCTGTGATTTCCAGGGATGGACAAGTGCTAATGTAGCCCCACACCTGTCCAGTGAAAGTGTTTCTAGATAGGGCATCCTCATCTTCTCATGCTGTCATAACAAAGTGCCACAGACTGGCTGACTTTGACAACAGAAATTAATTTCCTGACAGTTCCGCAAATGTGAGATCAATGCATGGAGATGGCTGTAGTCTTTGTATGAGGCCTNGCTCCTTGAATTGTGGCTGTCTCCAATCACTCCCCCCTCCCCCCGTTCTTCACACCGTCTTCCCTGTGTCCTGCCTAAGAAGAGGCAATCTGTGTCCTGATTGCCTCTTCTTAGAGAAACATCAGTGAGGCTGGATTAGGGGACCACCTTACCTCATTTTGCCTTAATTATCTGTTCAAAGGCCTACCTCCAAATGCAGTCATGTTCTGATATAATGGGGATTATAACCCTGTGTATGAATCTGGAAGTTGAGGAGAGGGATAGAAACTCTGCTCATGACATTGGGCCAGAAGATGAAATGGGAAACAAGTGGTTCCTGGTGGAAAGAACTCTCCCTGATACCCATGCCCATAACCATGGTTTAATAGCAGGATCATTATAGGGCACATGTACCCCTTGTACATGTGGACACTTCTGTGTCCAAGAGATGTTCTAAGTTTCCCCCAGGATTTGTTCAGATCCCTATATAGACTCAGGTGGATTTGCAGAACTTTTGGAATAGAGAGACAGGTTGAGGAAGAAGAGTTTGGGCCCAGTGAACTTTGGGATTGGGGTGTCCTACTATGGTATCTCCCATGCCATTCTGCTTCCTTGGGGTCAAACTAGACAGACCCAAAGATATTTCTGAACAGAACATGTCAAAAACCCAAGAAATCCACAGCCTTCTCAGAATCAGTACACGAAAGGCTGCGAACTCACCCCAGATGCAGCCCTGTATATTTTGAAGACATCATAGAACACCCATGTTGTGATTTCCTAGCATCTATTTTTGTGCCATGTAAAGTTACCCAAGTGTCCTTGTTCCTAAGTGCCTACCCTTGGAAGATCCCCAGAAGATGCTTCCCAGAACTTAATTTCATGGTTTTTATNTGAGACATTTAACTGTTTCCTCCCTCCGAGGAAGCTCAGTTACTCAGACAAGACTGGGCTCCTCCTGATTGGCTAGTAGCCAGCTGCAGTGACAAGGCTACTAGATCCTTAGTCTCAGGACTGCCCTTTGTCTCTGAAGTCTTCATGGGCTCAGACTTCTCCTTCCCATTCCTAGTCCAGCCCGTAAACTTCTACTCTTATGGAACTATCTCCCATAGGCTCTGTGGGAGACCACGTGTGCTTGTGGGTCTGGAAGACAGCAAGAGATTCCTGAGTTCTNTTGTAAGCCCGTGTGGCTTTGAATGTTCCCACAAGCCCATATTTTGCTTCGTATGTGTTAAAGGGATCCAAAATGCAAGGACTTTGACATTAGAGCAGCTACTTACCCTAAATGAGCCACCAGCTTCGTCCCCCCAACCATCACCACAAAATCTATGACCTAAATAAATAAATAATATCATCTAACTTCATTTGCTTTTAATAACTTGCTTTTAGCTGACTAGCTGACTTCTATTTTATTTTTGTGTCGTGTAGGTTCATGTGTGCATGCGTGCGTGAGAGAGAGACACAGACAGACAGACAGACAGACAGAGACAGAGCTCAAAGCCTGGTGTCTTCCTCAATTGCACTCCACCTCTTCTTTTGAGACAGGCTCTCTCAGTGAACCTGGAACTTGCTAGGTCATCTAGAGCAGCTGGCCAGCAAGTCCCAGGGATGTTCTTGTCTGTGCTGCCCCAGTGCTGGGGTTACAGATGAGCACTAATGCATGGAGTACCATTGCATGGGGCACCATGGCATGGGTCCTGGTGATCAAACTCAGGTCCTCATGCATGCCTAGCAAGCATAACCCACTGGACCACCTCCCCAGCCCCACTTCTGGTTGCCTTTTAAAATATCTCTCNTTTGAGAGGACACAGCTGGGAAGGTTCTGATGATAATGGCTGTCTGGGTCACTTCTCTGAAACTTGAAGGCCTTTTTGTTGAAATTGACTCATCTGGATCTGAGCAGGTGACCAGTGGGCATCAGAGGGTCAAATTTCTACCTTCAGAACATCCTAACACTGATATGTTCTGAACATACATCCCATGAAGAGCCATGAAGACCAATTACATCACCTCAACCACCCTTCCCCCACCCTGCTTCTTTATCTCATACATGTCACCAGACCCCAACCTCCAGGGATTGGACTTGATTGTGCTTCTCCCCTTCTGTGCCCACCTCAGCTGCCTTCAAGTTTATTTTTTCTCTTTTGCAAAACTCCTGGTCTCCGTGTTTGCCATCCTGTGCAGCAGCCTGGTTCCATTAACTGCAGACTTAATGCATGTTTCTAATCCTGACCCTCCAGTGTCAGCTTCTAGTGCATTCCAGGAGCTGAATGGGAATAGGTGTAGTGGGGAGTCAGGGAGACCAGGGAAGACACTGTCTCTTGCACAGANAGCTCCACACAGCCTTTCCAGGCCGCATATCCTACTCTGTGATTTCCAGGGATGGACAAGTGCTAATGTAGCCCCACACCTGTCCAGTGAAAGTGTTTCTAGATAGGGCATCCTCATCTTCTCATGCTGTCATAACAAAGTGCCACAGACTGGCTGACTTTGACAACAGAAATTAATTTCCTGACAGTTCCGCAAATGTGAGATCAATGCATGGAGATGGCTGTAGTCTTTGTATGAGGCCTNGCTCCTTGAATTGTGGCTGTCTCCAATCACTCCCCCCTCCCCCCGTTCTTCACACCGTCTTCCCTGTGTCCTGCCTAAGAAGAGGCAATCTGTGTCCTGATTGCCTCTTCTTAGAGAAACATCAGTGAGGCTGGATTAGGGGACCACCTTACCTCATTTTGCCTTAATTATCTGTTCAAAGGCCTACCTCCAAATGCAGTCATGTTCTGATATAATGGGGATTATAACCCTGTGTATGAATCTGGAAGTTGAGGAGAGGGATAGAAACTCTGCTCATGACATTGGGCCAGAAGATGAAATGGGAAACAAGTGGTTCCTGGTGGAAAGAACTCTCCCTGATACCCATGCCCATAACCATGGTTTAATAGCAGGATCATTATAGGGCACATGTACCCCTTGTACATGTGGACACTTCTGTGTCCAAGAGATGTTCTAAGTTTCCCCCAGGATTTGTTCAGATCCCTATATAGACTCAGGTGGATTTGCAGAACTTTTGGAATAGAGAGACAGGTTGAGGAAGAAGAGTTTGGGCCCAGTGAACTTTGGGATTGGGGTGTCCTACTATGGTATCTCCCATGCCATTCTGCTTCCTTGGGGTCAAACTAGACAGACCCAAAGATATTTCTGAACAGAACATGTCAAAAACCCAAGAAATCCACAGCCTTCTCAGAATCAGTACACGAAAGGCTGCGAACTCACCCCAGATGCAGCCCTGTATATTTTGAAGACATCATAGAACACCCATGTTGTGATTTCCTAGCATCTATTTTTGTGCCATGTAAAGTTACCCAAGTGTCCTTGTTCCTAAGTGCCTACCCTTGGAAGATCCCCAGAAGATGCTTCCCAGAACTTAATTTCATGGTTTTTATNTCTCCAGCTGCGAGAAGAAAGCTTGCCCAACCAAGCAGTTCAATCTNAGACACTTCTTCAATATCAATGGGCATTTCCAGAATGATCTAGTACTTACCAGAAGCCGAACTAGTTTGCCCACATGCCTCTGATCTTTCTCAGAAGGAGGAAGCGAAGTGGTTGCCCTGCCTGGCCCCTTCTACAGCCTCTAAGGTAGAGGAGAAAGAGCAGNGTCTGCTGTCTCCATGCAGTTCCTCCTCCTCTCTCATTCCTTTCCTATCTCATTGCCACCCTTCACCTTTCATTAAGGAATTATTTCCCGGCAGCCCCCCTTTCTATGACTAACACTTTAAAGCAGCATATGGGCAGTGCTGGTACCTCTGTCGGTGCCCTGAGTTAACAGATACCACACAGCCATGGAAATGTGTGAAACCTAAATGTGGGTCCAGCTTCACCTGGCATGTCATCTGCCTTCTCTAAACATCTTAACTGAGATACTGACCTAAGCCAAAGCTGGCAAACANTTCTGATTTGGTTCCTAGAGAACTCCATCACAGAAGGTCTAAATTTGTGTCTGAGCTCCCTGGGAATGAGAACGATGTGATATAGACATGGAGTGGAAGACAGTGGTCTCTCTAGAAGCCCATCTCAAGCCTCTAGGCACACAGGAGTCATCAAAACNTCCGAATCGCTTCATTATTAACCCACAAAGCAGAGTCTTTGGGAGGTCACTGCTAGGCCCAAGCTCTGACCCCACTACCAAGATCTGGAACACATCTCTCCAATCCTTGGATGCCCTTCAACATCTCAGCACCAGAAGACTGAAGATAATAAAGTCATGGATTCTCTTATACTCTAATTCCTAATTTTCTATTGAACCACATGTTCTACAGTGACCCCCTTCCTTTCCATGAAGGCCTAGGACATTCTGACAATTTTAGTCACTTGGTCAGTTTNTTTTGCCTCCTTACGCAGTAACTGACACCTGAATGTCCCCTAATGTCTCTCTCTGTTTCTCCTGCCACTTCTCAACTGGCCCTTTCTCATCTCTTATAATTCTCAAAGCATAAGTACCATAGGAGTCCTCTTTCCCCACTGCAACATCCAAATGCCATTCCCCAGCGCTCTCCCAAATGTTGCTTCTATTAGTCTATTTTTGTTGCTATAAGATAAAACACCCAAGGCGAGAACTTTATAAAGAAAAGGGGGTTGTTTAATTCACATTTGGGAGGCTGAAAGCCAAAAAATCAAGAAATCTCATCTGTTTGGCTTCTGTTCAAAGTCCTTTTGACTGTGTTCTCACATAACAAAGCCATATACAGAAAAAGTTAAACACATAGTACAGTTTCTCAATATAACAATCCATTTTTGCATGAGCTAATCAGGATTCCAAAAGAACTACATTAGTCCTTCTGAGGCCACTGCCTTCTAAAACCAAACCACTTCCCAGTGAGCTCCACCTCCCAAAGATTCTACTGTCTCCCAGTATCATACATAGAGAGTAAAGTGTCTGGCACACAAATCTTTTAGGGGACACACTCACATACACCATAGCACCGCCCTCCGTCCACCTTCTCCCCTCTTCCTGCCTGTCTCCTGCTCCTAATCATTCCCTGAAGTGAAGGGAGATCTAAGCTCCATCACAGTCTCCCTTTCCACCCCAATACTGTCACTCTTCTCAGAAATTCTCTGAATGCTTCTCGCCAACTTTTGGTTACACCTAGGTTTCTTTTCATTTTAAATTATTGCGAAGTATCCATAACATAAGACACTAATAATAAAAACTTGTCCACCTCGACCATTTTTAGTGCGTGTTTCAGTGGCATCCGGCATCATCTTCTCTCTGGAACATTTCATCTTGCACAACTGACAGACTGTACTCATTAACCAGCAATTCCCCATTGCCTCTCCCTTCAGACCTGAAACCATCCTTTCTACCTTCTATTCCTGTCAGCTCAACTATTTTAAGTACTTTGTAGAAGCGCTCATCTTTTTATGGCTAGCTAGTTCCACTTGGTGTGATACTGTCCGAGTTCATCCATGCAGTAGCATGTGGCAGACTTCTTCTTCACACCACTTCACACTCACTGCAAATCTTCCCCTCAAGANTTATGACTGATAATCCTACTCTCTGACCACATCTAAAGCTCACTTGCCTCATGGGGGAGGAGATTCCTCACACTCATCAGGTGTTAATTGTGTCTCCTTGGCTGCATTGGAACCCCAGACATTCTGCCTTTTGTAAAATGAAGTGCCTCTCTCACCTAATCAAAGCCGCTATACTGTCACCTAATTCCAAAGACAACCCTGTCACCGGGAAGGTGAGGACCAGGTGTGGTTAACTATCCTTTTCCAGAATAGAAAGGGGTTTTCCCTACCCAGAATTGTGATGATTCACACGATACACACAGCCAGTGACTGGCAGGCAGGTAGATGGGAAATGATGGCTCTTTCCTTGATCTCCTGACAACTGATATTCTGTCAGAGCACCACTGTCACTGGTGGTGAGGATCTGGGTGGGGTGTTTTACTAGAGAATGAAATAAAAGCCCGCACAGATTGCAAACTGCCAAGGAAACTTCATTCAAAAGCGAGGCAGTAGAAGAGAACAGAAAGGAATACTGTCAAGATTGACAGCTGAGGCTGAGTGGAAGAATTATATCTAAGTCACTACTCTAAACTTGCCTTGCAGCTTTTCTAGTAAACCCCCCAAACCTCAGAACTCCTGAACTTGAAATGGTGTCACCCTTCTAGAGAAAAGCCCTGAATTTTCTGGCTCTCCTGGGGATGAGGAAGGAGGAAATTGTCCCTGGCCTAAGGCTTCTAGCCTAGCTTTCCCCGTATTTCAAGAAGGTCCTTGGTTTGCCTCGGTATCTATTGTTAGAAACGCCAGGGAACAAAATGAAGAGAAGAACAGGGCATCGAAGGCTTAAGGGATTATTGCTCT
The DNA here is from genome assembly GCA_001675575.1 of Neotoma lepida. Taxonomy (NCBI): domain Eukaryota; kingdom Metazoa; phylum Chordata; class Mammalia; order Rodentia; family Cricetidae; genus Neotoma; species Neotoma lepida. Next base: position 60,105 of record LZPO01066385.1, on the reverse strand, counting down.
AATTTCAAAACATAGTTCTTGTAATTGCCCCGTCACCAACTTCCAACATCCCTTCAGGGCTAGTAACGCATACTCCCAGGAAGGCGTGGTCACCTCGGGGCATTGCCCACGTTTTCCCTCCACAAACACAGGAGAATGTTCTTGTGGTGCACAGGACAGCCTGCTAGTAGCACAGGAAGAAGACTATGGCCTGCCTGGCTTGCTCAGCAAATAGAGCAGAGCCTGGAGGATGCTGACTGTGGGCAAAGAAAACTGACTGATGTCAGCTTTGGATGCTCTCTCTCAGCTCCTTCAGAGGCACCCACCAGCCTCAGGAACCACCAGGGCAAGTTTCCCTGAGTGACAGAAGGTTTTTAGTCAGGCCTGGTCTCAGCTCCCTGTTATTCCCCAGGCTCAGCAGGGCCAAGATTTGCAGAAACCTCATTCTGGATCCTCCTGGGGGAGGGGGGTCTGTAATGCCCTTAGAATGAAGNGTAAGAGTTTGGCTCCAACCCCACTTATACATTCCGGACACAAGAACGTGGCATTTAAGTGGCACCCTCTTTAGAACATTTGAACCATGTTTTGTTAACTCTCCATATTACCCCCCACACAGTGCTAAGAGTTATGGTATAATAAGTCTCAGAGTAACNGCACCAATTAAACTCTTGTTATCTTCATGGGTTGTGACTAGAATGGCAGGACACTCTACANAGAGAGAGCAAAAGAAATCTTTAAAATATGTGAGAAATGTTCTCTCCTGCCCGGGACATAGCGTAATCTTCAAGGTTGGCGCAGCTAGGTCCCAAGTCACTGTTGTTGAGACTGACGTCTTCTGGAACGTGGGCAGCACCCAGCCCCAGTCACGGTGCTTTCCTCTAACATTACTGTTTGCCGGGGTGCCATGCATTCCAGGAAGTTGCACTCACCTTCATAAACCGGAGAATTAGCTCAGACCAGCCAGGGTGTGGTCATCAAAGTTCAACGCCTCACCAGCTCAGACAGCTAATAGCCAGGGCAAGTCAATCTTGCTAGGCAAGGGCCTACAGGCGGACCTGGATACAGGTTCCAGGCTTTGTTTTCACTAGTGAGGTCTAGACCTTTAAAGTAGTAAGAAATCTCTGAGAATCATCTCCATGCTACTCTTTCTCAACAACTGTAATTAGAAAAATTCATACTTCCATCTTTAACACTAAGTAGGGACTACAGACTGAGACCCTGAGCAAAGAAAAGAAAACACACACACACACACACACATGCACATTCACACACATACAGACACATATACACACACACACATACGCACACTCACAACTTTTTTCATTCTAGGTCCAAAGGTTTAGCATGTGACCAGGGTCAGAAAACAACACATCATTTTCTTTTTTTTTACCCCTCCCCAACACATCATTTTCAAGATAAACAGTTCTCTTCCCTGCCTGAATGCAAGGGTTTCGGCACCAGACATATGCAAGGTGGGGGTGCAGTAAAGAAACTAACTGCTGACATGACCACTCCATGGTATGGTTAAGGTTTTTACTGTAGATACGAGAGAGAGAGAGACAGACANAGAGAGAGAGATGATCCTGAGGCATCTGGAAGAGTCCAGAGCAGAGAGAGAAAGAAGTAGAGTGAACATGGCCAGCAGACTGGANAAGACCANGGCTGTCTGTGAGAGATAGGAGACTAGCAGGGGACAGAGAACAGAGAGAGCATAGTGAGGAGAGCAAGCACAGAGAGTAGAGAGAACAGCCAGTTTATAAGAAGGTTGAGCAGCTTGGGGAAGGAAGCCCATGAGCTGGAGGGAGTTTAGATAGAGAAAGAGGTGAGAAGGGCTAAGATGCCAGCATGGACTTTGAACAGGGATTGAGGGAGCCTGGAAGCTAGCTAGCGTGGACATTGATATGCTGATAGGCACCATAGGTATACATTAATTGGAGACCCATTTTTCCATTTTGCCAGAGGTAAGGGAAATGAATCTTTTTGGAAGAGCGTGAGAGCCAAAGTTACATTTTAAGTTTTAATTACTATGCCTTAGAGATCAATGAAACAAAAATGCCTCTGATCTGCAAGCCCCTTGCCCAAGGACAGACAGTTCCTGAAATGCTGGAGGCTGTTGTTTATGGGAGATAACAAGTCACAGGTTTTCACTCCCCTAAACAAGTTTGTTTGACCCATCTGCACCGGATGTGCTTGGTCACATGTGGGCAGGACATATGTATGTAGGAAATATGTCAGGATGTATGCTTACCCCTGATCGGACCTGATGGGAAATACAATGAATTATGAGTTTTCCTTCTTAAGTCCTTGCCATACTTGATTCTGAGCCATTTNCCAGGAACCTNGGTATGGACCTGGCCAGAGCCCATCCACCTGGCCAGTATTTAATTAAAGCTTGCTTCAAGTTTGACTTTAAACTGTGGTAGTGGTCTTATTCTCAATCGGTGAGATTAACAAGAGGGGAATCAGCTTCACAAGTTCCTGAGGAATGCCGGCTTTTCTCTAACCACCAGAAATCCCTAGTTCAGAATGAGCTCCTTTCTGGATATTTGTACTACCTTTCTGGAGTTTGGATTATTGATGTTCCCTTTGGACCTGACAGTGCCGAAGTCCCCAAAAGGATGGCTGATGTCTCAGGGACCACAGAAGCTCCATTCTTACCTCCACATCCCCTGGGACACACACTTGCTCAAATAGTTTCTATTCTTGCTTCCTCGTTGAAAGCCAGGTGGTCAGAACTGATCTGTATTTCTGTTCCTCTGGTTGTCTGGGGGAGGAATTACACACAGGGGTTTCCTAGGGTGGAGAACAGCATGGTGAACAGATTTAGGAAGTACACACAGCTTCAAGGTGCTCAAAAGAAACAGTGGGGATCCAATTTGACAAGANTACATCCACCCTACTTGTTACCACCACTTGGCCCACCCAGTGGCCCTGGTATATACCTCAAACCCTGCAGGTCTATCAAAGTCAGAAGATACTCAGCCATGTGTGTGATGCAGCTCACTGATAGACTGTTTCTTAACTGACGTGGAATGTATTGCCTGTAATTTACTTTTGCCTACTTAACATAGTTTTATGT
>LZPO01066385.1:26879-44365 GCA_001675575.1 Neotoma lepida | reverse complement strand
GAAAAAGGAAGAGTGAGCCCCAAACCAGTACTATGCTCTGCTGGATCCCAGACATGGTTTTCTGTGTTTTCATTGGAATATAGTTATTTTGCTTAAAAATAAATGGCTTCTAATGACAAACAAAAAACAGACAAAAGTTATTGGTTTGGAATATTTTGATACAGAATATTAAAGAATAAAAAGGAAATGCTTTGATATGAGAAATAATTTCAGATGGTAATTTTGTCCTAAAAATAAAGGATTGTTCTGAAATGGAAATAATAAAAAGGAGAGAGGGCAAATCCCAAATGCTTGAGCATGTTTACACAAGTTCCAGGCAAGTCACAGAGATCTGTGAAAGACAAAGATGCACACATATGATCACATTTACAATTTAAGGTCTTTAAATATTTTTCCCACGATCAGATCTTGCTGGGTATTTATTTCATCCACCCATTTGCTCCCAACATCAGGGACAAGCTGCAAAATGCTGCTTTTGTAGCTCCTGACAACAGAGATAAAACAAAAGATAGTTAAGACCCAGGGGCAATGGTTCTAAACCCCAGAACAAGACCATGTGAAAACCTTATCCCTGGGAGAACTTTATTTCCTCAGATAGATTACAACCTATGACCTCAGAGAATCCCCAANCTGAAGGACAGTTCTAAAAGGACAATGCTTGCCACCTCTGTAGAAAGCCAGGGAACCAGAAATGAACTGCTCAAGGTAGGGTTATAAGAAACAGGGATTCTCCTCTACAAAAAAATCACCCTAGCCTTTCATCCTAGCACTCTGGAGGCAGAGGCAGGCAGATCTCTGTGAGTTCAAGGCCAGCCTGGGCTACAGAGTGAGTTCCAGGACAGTCAGGGCTGCACAGAGAAACCCAGTCTCNAGAAAACAAAACAAAACAAACAAACCCAATAAAAAACCACTATTTTGGGACAGGTACTGTGTTATATGTAAAGATTAAATTATAAAATAGATACATTTACTCTTTTTAAATTTATAGCCTATTGGAGTACATAGGTACTAATGAGATAATTTCAAAATGATGAACCCGTATAGGTGCTGGAGAGATTCCCAACCAGTGAATGAACAGATGGCACATAATGGCAGTTATTTCTACTCTGACCCACTATTATCAAACTGAATTGAATTGAACTATTATTATTATTATTACTGAAGATGTCCCTGGCTTTTAATAGCCATCCCCCTCTCCCCCTATATTAACTTTACCACAACTGAGGTCATACTTTAAAATTGCTTCTTCTCTCCTACTGGCATAATATCCCCAAAACTCATCTTTATTAGTCCTAAGGTTGCCACCCAAGTCAATCATATTATTTTCTCCTGTTACCTTGAACGCTGTACATTTTCCAGAGATTTCCCTGAGCTTTCCAACACACACACACACACACACACACACACACACACACAAAATTGCCTATAAAACACCAACTCATCTTTATTACGTAAACCACATGTGACACACTGTCTTAGAGTTTCTATTGCTGTGATGAAACACTATGACCAAAAAAGCAAGTTGGGGAGAAAAGGATTTATTCAGCTTACACTTCCATATTACTGTTCATCATCAAAGGAAGTCAGGACAGGAACTCAAATAGGGCAGGAANCTGCAGGCAGGAGCTGATGCAGAGGCTATGGAGGGGTGCTGCTTACTGGCTTGCTTCCCATGGCTTGCTCAGTCTGCTTTCTTATAGAACCCAAGACCACTAGCCCAGAGATGGCCGCACCCACACAATGGGCTGGGCCCTCCCCCATCGGTCACTAATTAAGAAAATACCTTGCAGGCTTGCCTGCAGCCTAATCTTATGGAGATATTTTCTTAATTGAGGTTCCCTCCTCTCCGATGACTTAAGCTCATATCAAGTCAACATAAAACTATCCAGCACACACACTTAAACATTGTAAAGTACGAGTTTTATACTGGTAGCCTTTGAGAGCACTCTTTCAATCTTTTTACAGGCAAAACAAACAGCACAAAGGAATGGACCGATCTACAGTATCAGCTAATGAACATTTCTCAAGTCTCTTTATTTGGCCATTGCTCATGAAACGCTAAAAACCCTTTTCTCCTTGAAACTCTCTCTTCCATCAGGTCCATGTCATCAGTCAGACCTGGTTTGCTTCATTATTCTGGCTACTCTATGTGTTTGCTTAGACTGAAAAAAATTAATTAAAAAATTTATGTAACATACTGTTATTGCCACCGTTATTTAAAATTACCAATTTTGTTCTTGGGCCACCAGGTTTTATTCCTATAGATTTATTCCTGAAATATTATATGTGATGTGTACCATATTGCTGGGTCCTGGAATTGCGCAAATTAACGGGGAGCAGACCACCNGCAGAAGCAATTGTTACTCAAAANCACNGAGGGGACAAGGGGAGGGGGAGGGACTTCTAACTAGTTAGGACTACAGGGAATTATTTGACTCTGTAGTCCCAAGGAAGGGCTGCAAGCTCCTTTTTATAGCCAAAGATTATACACAGTGCAGAGAGTACATATTGNGATTTACTGCATTTAGGGCATCTAGGTGTCTCAAGCTAGCGATCTCCTGGCACTTCTGAGATCTCTGAGATGGGAGGGGATCTAGGTTTTATAACTTTTGATTAGAGGGTGTTAGCTCAAAATGTTTACATAGNCATGGGTTTGTTTAAATTGCCTTTCTTTTGCCTGGGAGAATGCAGGTCAAAGTGGCTATCAGTCCTAATACNCTCAGAAATATGCATATAGGCTACAAGCATACAATTTTTCATATTCCTGAGCTCTTCACATATTTTACTTCTCCTTTGGCAGTTAGTGAATATGTGTCTTCATTAGGGCTCCAGACTTTCCTGTAACTCTTTTCATGTTTACCCTTATATGGTAGTTTGAATGTAGTTGNCCCTATAATCTCATAGAGAGTGGCACTGTTAGGAGGTGTGGCCTTGTTGAAGTAGATGTGACCTTGGTAGAGGAACTGTGTCACTGTGGGGACGGGCTTTGAGGTCTCCTATGCTCAAGATACCGCCTAGTGTCACAGTCTGCTTTCTGTTGCCTGCATATCAACATGTAACAGCTACCTCTCCAGCACCATGGCTGCCTGCCAGCAGCCATGTCCCGCCATGATGATAATGGATAGAACCTATGAACTGTAAGCAGAGGCACCACAGTTAAATGTTTTCCTTTGTAAGAGTTGCCATGGTCATGGTGTCTCTTCACAGCAATAGACACCCTAGCTAAGACACCCTACAAGACACTCTTGCTGACATCTACAGACTTTACATGAAGCCAAGCCTGTGGGGTGGCAGCCTCAGCAGGAATCAAGGAGCTAAGTACTCTTCCCTTCTAAACTTGATTGTTGCAGGTATTTCATTGTAATAATGCAAAGATGATAAACACAACATGGAAACCAGAGATTTGGCAATTATGTTGTTTATTATTCTTTCATCTCAAACATCTACTCAGAAGAGTTCTGTCAATTTTACATCTGCAAATTTATTCCAATTCTCTCATCCTCTTAATATTTTGGATAGCAAAATTAGATCTGATGGAGTTAGAGAGATGCCTCGGGGGTTAAGAGCATCGAGGCTTTGTTCAGGGAACCCAGGCTTAGCTCCCAGTACCTACACAGTGACTCACAACCATCCATAACTGCAGTTTCATGAAACCTGACCTCTATAAACAGCAGGCACACATGTGGCACACATACATACATCCAGGCCAACACTCAAACATAAAATAAATCAATCTTAAAAAATATAGAGAAAGCTATGATGAGGACAAAGTAAATGAAGGTGAGAGGGACAGTAAATGATCTCATAAAAAATATTGGGGATGAAGCACGAATGCCTCCACTCACTGCAGGGGTTATAATTTTAAAGAGGAAGTATTTCTTCCTGGAGTTTCCGAACAAATAGAGGTAAATCATCAGGACATGACATGTCAGTGAAGGTAAGTCTCCAGAGCTCAACTTCATTTTCTACATGCCTGGGGGATTTAGGCAGGAAGCGCTACTTATTAAGCCAATTAAGAGTATAAGGATGCCGGATGGTGGTGGCACAAGCCTTTAATCCCAGCAGAGGCAGGCGGATCTCTGTGAGTTCAAGGCCAGCCTGGTCTAACAAAGTGAGTTCCATGACAGCCAAGGCTGTTACACAGAGAAGCCCTGTCTCAAAAAACCAAAAAGAAAAAAAGAGAAGAAAAAGAAAAAAAAGAGTATAAGGAGCCTTTTATTTTTTTCCAGCAACCAAGAGCAGGCTAACACCTCAGAAAGACCTCTTGGTACAGAAGCTCAAGGGTACAGTGGTTTTAAAGGCTAAAGATCACACAGATCATAATTACATCAATCTTAGATGAGGGTCAGAGTAACTTTGCAGCATTTGTTTTGGCAGAACATAATTTTATTTCAGATACGACATGACAATTGATTTATACCCTTTGTAAGACCCCAACTTTCCTTAGGCCTGTAACCCCCATACTCTTTAGGCCTGAAACCCCTCCNTTAGGGTCGAAAAGCTAAAGCCAGAGCAGAATTGNTAAACCACTGTTTAATGGAGGTCAAGATTTCTGTTAAGATACGCTGCCCAGCCNCTGCTCCACTTCAAAGGGAGGTTCCTGGAAAAGAGATAACTGCTTAAATGTAGTTAGGGCAATCACAGGAGTTCTGGGGAAAGCCACTATGACCTTATGTAAACCTCCCAAAGTTCTCNGGAAGAGCCTCAATTGCTTGACCACAGGATGTCACAGGATGTCACTAAACATTCAGGTGATAATAAAAGAACCTCAATTGCCTGACCACAGGACGTCGCAGGATGTCACAAAACATCCAGGAGATAATGATCATTTGGCTCTGGAATGTCCCAACCCTAGTNATTCTGTGATTTTTGCCTTTAAAAACTGTGTGTGATTTCAGTTCGGGGCTTCTCTTGCTCTGCGGCTGTCTCTTATACACATCTAGATGTGTATAAGAGACAGTCCCGAGAAGGTAGTACCCTGAGTTTTGGGGTCTATCACCTTTTCAGTTATTTTAGTTTATGTTTGGCTTGTACAAACATTAATTATTTGGGTTAATACATCAGGACCACAGTCAGAGTCATGGAAAATCCCAAATGTGTTGCCAAGATTGACATGGCTGTTCGGGGTGGGGATGGGGTAGAGTGCTGAGATGTGTCTAAGCAGGCACAAAAATAGAGTCGTGACACAAAATAGAGCCAGGNCAAGNTGGAGTTACCTTTGTCACTTTGTTCCCCCATTTGTTTTAGTTAACTTTCAAACTCTTGGTTTTGGCTAATGGGTAAATATTGGGTCCTGAGGATAAGTAATTTAGTCAAGGCAATCTTTGTCTTGTAATTTTTAAAAAGCATTTTATTATACTGGGCCCCACAGCAAGTCCTATACAAAAGAAGAGTATAGGGCCAGAGAGAGCAGTGAGGAGGGTTGTGAGCCAATCAGTCTGGAGTACCAGGGGATATCTGACTCATGTGCTTGTTGTCTTCTGTCTAGGTTATCTCTAATCTTTTGTAAAGTCTCTTTCATAGAAGCAATGAGCCTCACACAGAACCCCACCCCCACCTCCAGGCATGAAGATCAAGTCTAAACCTTCCTAGTTTGGGTTTTGTTTTTGGTTTTGTTTTTTATTTGTTTTTCCAGTCAACATTTCTCTGTGTAGCCCTGGCTGTCCTGGAACTCACCCTGTAGACCAGGCTGGCCTCGAACTCAGGAGATCCACCGGCCTCTGCTTTTCAAGTGCTGGNATTAAAGGCATGCACCACCCCCTGGCTCTTTCTGGTTTGGGAAGACTACTTCTGCCAAGGACTCTACTTGGCNTGGGATGTATCAACAGAAAACCAGAGATGCCCAATGTCTGCATCCATCTGATGACTCATCTGTTTTAGGCCCTCTTCTCCTCTGATTAGGGCCAGAGTATGTAAGGCAGAGGTTCCTGCCACCCCCATCGCCACCAACATTGGGAAGAGGAATGGGATGGCCCTCCTATGCATCCAGTAGGGTTGCCTGAAGGGGAATAAAAACAGCCTCTTCTAGTCTAGAATACATAATGGTGGTTTCTAGGTGCAGACAGGCAGAGCAGTTGGAGGTCACAGCTTATAGGGAGGGCTCTCTGCTTCCTGACATAGGTCAGGCCTTCAAACAGATGTAGCAATCCTGAGCCATTTCAGGCTGGATGTAATTTAGGAGGTGGCGGTCAGACACTGCAGGAGTCCAATTAGGGGTGGAGTTAGTTAGCGTAGCCCCAGGGGTTGGTAAATATGGGTCTACAGTTGCAGGGGCTTTAGGCTCCTGTTAGACAGGGAAGGTGGGAAGACAGCTAGAGACTTATCCAACTGGGATATCTGACCAGGAGGGCGTAGAGGATAAGGTATTGTCTGCTTTGTATGGTAAGACCACACCCATTGACCATTTGGCCCCTGTAGGAGGGTCTTCACAGTGTGCGAGGCTGTCACTGTCAGATCCTGACCTAAAGTGAGCTTGTCAGCTTCCCTTCCTAGTGTAATGATTTCAGCTATAGCTTTCAAATAGGATGGTCAATCCGAGGCCACAAGATCTAAACACTTAGATACGCTCTGGGCCTCCACTAAGGTCCCAGGATCTGAGCTGACACTCTTTGTGGGGCCCTGAGTCTCATGAACAAAAAGGTGAGACAGTTTAGTGACATCTGATAGGATGAAACCTGGGTCTAGGGTGAGGGCCTGCTTTAGTTCCTCAAAACACAGCTCCTCTACCCCTGGCCAGTTTGAAGGCTGATCTCCTGTGACAGAACAAAGAGACTGGGCTATTTGGGCAAACCCTGGAACCCAGAGCCTGCAATACCCTGCTGGTTCCAGAAATTCCTGTATCTGCTGCTTAGTTTGGAATGTGGGAAGCTAGAAGTTGACTTCCTTCTGGGTAGCACCGAGAGTTCACCTTCCTTGGACAAGTTTGTACCCCAGATAGGGAACTTCCATCTGACAAAGCTGGGCCGCCTTCACAGAGACTCACTAGCCTAATGTCTTGAGCAGCCGGAGCAAGTTTCTTTCAAACAGGTGGTTGTGTTAGTGGCTGCTATGAAGAGGTCATTTACATACTGGAGAGGGTGGAGTCAGGGTGGGACACTCTGAACCCTATCAAGTCTTTCTGAAATGCTTCCCCCAAAGAGCATATGGGAATTTTTAACCCCTTGGGGTGGTTGTGTCCAGGTTAGCTGACTTATCTCACAGGGCATTGGATATGATCATTCAAAGGTAAATATGAGCAGGTTCCCCAGCACCAGGGAAACGGAAAACAAAATACCCTTAAGGTCCAGGACATATAGACCTGGTGATCTGGTGGGAGGAGACTGAGCAAAGTTTATGGGGTTGGAATAGTAGGATGAATGGTCTCAGTCTGCTTATTGCCTCCCAGAGATTCTGGACTGGGGAATAACCTGAGGCACCCAGCTTAAGGACCAGGAAAGCCATATTCCAGGTTGACTGGCACAGGGGGAGGGTGTTTGCTTCCAACAGCCTCCTGATATGAGGAGCAGTTCCTAGTCTAGCCTTCTGGTTCATGAGATATTGCAGGACCCTTACAGGTGTGACTGTAGTCAAGAGACTTACCACAACGGGTGAGTGGTGTGCCACCACACCCAGAGGACTTGTCTCAGCCCATACCATAGGAAACTGTCATTGCAGGTCCCAGAGCAGGTTTCCAGGATCTGTGTTTGCCTCTGCTGTAGAGGCTGGAAGGACTAGGAATTATTCTTCAGATAGAGGGGAAGTTAAGCTGGTAGGCAGGTGCAAGGGAAATTCTAGTCTTCTGGGGAGTAAAGGTGATGGTTGTACTTAATTTTCTAAAATCTCTGCCCAGAAGAGGAAAGGGACAATCTGGGACCACTACAAAGAGGTGTCACTTGTTTGTGGCCCGGGCTAACTGTTCTTTCAGATGTGAGGTGGCAGCTCCTAACTGTGCTAGTGGCTTCCTGAGCTTCCTTCCTTTTATTCATAAATGGTCCCATCAGAGTTTTTAAAACAGAAGCCTCTGCCCCAGTGTCTACCAAGAACAGAACTGGGGAGCCTCCTACTGCTGCTGCGACCAAGGGCTCTTGGAGGCCTAAGAGTGCAGAGCCCTGGTTCCTTCCTTCTGATTTGTTATCTAGCTCCCTTGTGGTCAGGAGAGTCCGTGCTTTCTCGGGTTTGGAACAGCTTGGACAGTCACTCCTCCAGTGTCCCTCTTCCTTACTACAGGCACATGGATCCCTTTGCAGTGCAGGGTTCCCCATTCTTCCCACTTTTAGTTTTGGGGTGGGTCTCTTCTCTGGGTGCCAGCAGTTGGAGGCTCAGGGTGAGCTGACTGGAATGCAGCCATCATGATTTTTTTCTGTCTGTGAGTGACTTGATCAGTGACCATGGCAGCTCGATTTTGTTTCTCAGTATCTCAGCTACAGAAAACCCTTGGGGCAACCTCTGTAAGCTAGGAGCTATCATTCCAGCTAAATCCTCTAGGTTTTGTAGTTGTCTGCAGGTATCAGGAGCAGATTGAGTTACAAAGCCCAGATTTAATGCCCTAGTGTTTTCTGGAGCCAGTGGGTCAAACAGCATATAAAAGCCTTCCTGTAATCACTGGAGGAACACCCCCTGGAGATTCCTCCAGTCCTTGGAGAACTCCAGTTGTCTTAGACAAATTATTGGGTGTTCGAGCTAATCCCCAAATCCCAGACATAAGGTAGCAGCGAAAAGGGAGAGCTGGTGGACATATTTTAAGTGTTGCAGCTCAGATGGAAAGGTATCCCTGGCAGTCGGGAGCCAAGAAATACCACAGTCACTGTAAGCATTACAACTCTGCTCCTATGGAAGTGTTAGAGCTCTACTCTGCTCTGGTGAAGTTGTTAAAGCTGAACTCTGTTCCAGCAAAGTGTCTCACCACACAACAAACTTCACTCAAGAGATTTATTGGGAGGGGAAAATTCAGGAGGATGGCTGCCTCTGCTAGGGTGAGAAGCAGCAGCAAACTGAACAGAATACATAGGCTTGGGGAGGGAAGGGCAGAGCTTTCCAGGTGGCCTAGGACTGGTGGATTTTTGTGGCCTGATTCTGGGGCAAGCTCAGGGATTGGTGGTGTTCTTTCCCTTGGCCCTGGTCTTAGGGTCAAGTCAGGGTCAGGGTGTTCTTACCCTGGCCCTTTTATCCTACACATATTAGGGTCCCAATCAGGGCATTTGGATGGGGAGGCTTCTTCAAAATTGTCCAGCCTCTCGGCTCCCATTGGTACCAGCAGTCAAGGATAGAAGGCCTTCTTTGCCTCTGGCCCTTGTTCGAGTTCCACTGAAGTACAAAGAGTCATAAGGAGTTGTTGACAATCACCCCAGGTGAGGTAGTGGGAACAGGGAACAAATTCTAGGAGAAAAGTCAGGGCTTGGGATTTTTTTTTTTTTCAAAGAAAAGGGAGTTGAGGGTTTTGCAGTTATACAGATCTGAAGTAAAGAGGAGACAAGGATTAGAAAGGGCATTGCCTCCCTCCGAATCTCCTCCCTCTTCTTGAATTCCCCTCTGACTCAGGACCGTGAGGCTTCTCCCAATGGAAAGGCAGAGGCTGGGTCTAAGGAATCTAGTGCACAGAGGAGACCTCAAGCAGGAGGCCAGTTGGGATGAAGGAAGTGGAGGAAACGGGATGTCGTCATCAGAAGGCATTGTGATGGCCATAGAGGGAGAGGTGGTGGAGGAGATAGGGAGTGTAGGTCCAGAGAAGGAAGAGGGGAAGAGGGTAGAGGGCAGAGTGGAAATAGAAATGAACAAATTGGGGGGTAAAATATAACAATAGGATCTGGTGGTTAGATGGTGAGAATCAAAAGTTGATTATATTCTGATTCTGGCGTATATAAATGATGCCTTGGCAGTAAATGCACCCACTGAGGTGGGGCTGTTGACACATGGTGAATTGAAAGAGGGTAAGCTAGTTCCACAACTGGAGGGACTTAACCACGGTCCCTTGAGAAACCAACTTTGACAAATGCTGAACTTTTTTTTTCCTTACAAGAACTTACTGCTCAAGTGTGTGGAAACCGGCTCAGTATTTTCAATTCTGCTCGTATGAGTTTTTAGGATTGCACATAGTCTCTGGATACAAGACCATCAGAATGAATGCGTGTACAGCCAGGATCCTGATCTAAAAATACAGCTTTCATACCGTTTAACGACAAATAATGAGTTTGGGGAGGGCAAAACCATGGCTAACAACCATATACTCAGCCTACAGTAAAGAAATTTGGGCTGAAGCTGCACAGAGAGCCACAGTCCGCGTCTCCCATGTACCACTTTCGGGTACTGTGGAATCTAACCACAGATGATGCACCCTTTTCTCTCGCGAGAAAGAGGAATCCCGCTTGGCCGGTGAGCCACGCGTGGTCCCACCTGCCAAGAGACTGGGGTCTGGCTGCGCGCAGGAGCTTCTGGGAGTCGTAGTTTCTGGCCTTGCCCCCGCAGAATGTCACGCATGCGCGACTCGGAGCTAACCGAAGAAGTTCGTAGCCTTTGTCAGGCCCGGGATGGGAGGTGAGTTGCTTGGTGGGATGCTGCGGCCCTCCGTTTACCTCGGCGGTGGTCTAGTGGTCGTTCCGCGCCAGGTGGGACTGGAGTTCGCAGTTCTTGAGCTTCATCCCCTCCCCGCCCCACGCGCCGGCCGGGATCGCTCTCTGCGGGACCCGGGTGCAGACGAGAGCAGCGGGCGGAGCTGGGCGCGAGGCGCGGTTGTCTGTACCCTGTGCCATCTCTCAGGTCTCCCAAGGACAGCTCCAGGAGCCAGGGACAGGCATGTGAGGACCCAGATTCAGGATGCTTTCCCTGGTTTCCAGGTCCCACGTGATCTGAGTGACGCTCTCCGCAGAGCCCAAGAGGGGATTCCGAAGCCCTTCGAGGCTCTGTAGATCACTAACTGTGCAAACCAGAGAAGAGCAGAACCTTAGGGACATAGAAGAAGTGGTGATCGTGGAGATGGATTTGGTTGAAGTGCCCCAGCAAAGAGGTAGAGTTGCTCATGGGTTGATCTGCATCGTGGAAAAGTTGAATTCTTACCTTTGAAGGGAAAANCCANCTTTGCCTTGAGTTAGGTGGCTCTTGGAAAAAGAGGGGCGACTTGTCAACACTGCCTTGAGGAGAAGTGGGTTCTGAGTTGTTGCAGTGCTTGCTGTGAGGGTCAATCCCCAGTCACTTAAGTGTGCTGCACAATGGAACCCCCAATGGGGACATTGTCACAATTTAGTCACAAGTTCTTCCAAATTATTGTCCCATCCTGGTTTCCATCGTGGATACAAGAATTCGGCTTTGTAGTTGACAAAAATATTTTCCACACCTATTATCCCATTTTATCCNCACAGTTATNGTACCGTTTCAATACAGATAACTCAGAATGTGTTTAACAGGCACAGAAGTGTGGGGCTGACTTCAATACTACTAGACCAGTGTATCTTGAACTGTGACCTTCTGTGCCACAATTCTCTCCAGGGGTGCTTGTCAGATTTCTAGATCCTCACATTCAACCAATCATAATTTGGAGGTGAGATCTAGCAGGCTACATCTTAAGTAATCTTTAAGAGGATTTTTTTAAAAAACCATTGAGTCTGCTTCTAAGGTTTTAGGTAGATTATGACAGGAATTTACTTATTCTAGTTTGTAGACCAGAGAGTTCTGTTTTCTGGGATGTGTTAAGCTCAGAGAAGCCAAGTTCCTGGCTATATTCCACAGTACTGGAAAGTAACAGTTTGNTTTGGATTCCCTGCNTTCTTTCTTATCGAGGAGTACATTGGGTGTGGTGAACGGGGTTTTTTATTGTAATCTGAGTAGCAAGATGGGTCTAGACCCTATTACTACTGCTTTCTTTCCCTTAGCTCTGTCTTCCCAGGATTCTCTCCTTTCCCAAGAGAAGAGTGCCGAAGGAGAAATGGCCACCCTGAGACTCACAGCCAAGTCCCAGGTGAGTCTCCATGGGTTAAGATCAAATTCCATCTTGTGTCTCAAAGCGCGGATGCACTCCCTTTTTGATGCGNAATTTCTTTGTCCACAGAGCCCACCTAGAGACCTGAGTTCTAACTCTAAGAGGCTAATGGACTCAGTAGGAAATATTTTCCACTTACTCATAGTACCTCTCTTCTCCATCTAGTATTTATTGTTTCTCTACTGACAGGCAAGCCACATTTCTCTTCTTTTCCNCCAGCTATGCTAATTTCTGTGTTTGGTAATGTGGAAAGCTATTTTAAAGGTAACATAGTACGTAGTTCTTAAAGCCTTTTGCATTTCTCTAAGGGAGAGAGCACCCACNTGACTGTGAACTTGAGAAAACACCTTAAATGCTGACGTCACTAGAATGATAATACACACTCAGTTAAAGCTGATCCTGGAAGAAGAACGCCTATGAAGACTTNAAAACTCAGGGTCAGGAGCCACTCCTCCCTGGGGATGAATCTGGAGTGTTAGGTCTATCTCGTTCCTCTCACTTTGAAGTCTTAGGTCTACAGTTTTCTATTACTACTTTGTGTCCCTCCCACAAAGAGCAAGTGTGTCAAGGGAGAATTATTGGCTAGGGAGTGGATGGTGGTTGTACCAATTACTGTGTTCATGTTGCNTTCTGCAACCCAAGGATTCCCCAGTCAGCCTCTGCTAGATANAATGCTCGTGGAAATGACTCCCGTCGTTTTTTATACTTTCTCAACTGCCCTGTGAGTCTTGCAGACTTTGCTAACCCAAGAGGCTTNACTGGACTCTGNAGATATTCATCTAAACTGGCTTGTGCAAAAAGAGGTCTTTATTGACCCACCTAACTGAAAGTCCAGGTTTGGCGAGGTATAGGATTTAGGCAGTAACATGGAGAGCTAGCTCATCCAATTTGTTGACTTTTTTCTAAAACTCTACGAGGCCTACTCTTAAACACGCTTTTCTTCTAGTGTCCTTGTCGTACAAAGATAGGCTTGCATCTTCAAGGTTGAAAGTTAGCTGTTCCCCTAGTGCTGGGATTACTTCTAGTAGCATGGAAGAGTAATTGTGCACACACATGTAGACACATTCCTCCCCTGATTCCAGTGGATCAGTTCTACCTGATCTTCACGGGTTTGAGTGGCCCAGCACAGAGGCACAGACAGATCAGGGTACAGATACCAAAAGAAGAGTAAACAGTTGGTGCATTTCAATACTTTCATACTAGATTGAAGACTTATATCATCATGGTGGATTGGCTCTTTTATGGATATTTTTTAAGTTTGTGCTTTTTTAATTTTACTAGATTTTATTTAATGATAATATTGGAACTTTCATGTTCAAATCTGCCNGAGTTGGTTGTTGTGTTTTTTTAATCTTTTCTTACTAGATTTAGAAAATATGTATGTTANTTTTAGTACTTATTGATTTAATAAGCAGCACAGAATATAGAAATACATAGCTATGATAACTTTCTTCCCTAAATCAGCCCCTTACCTCTTTCTACAGAGAATCACNGTCTGGTGTGTATTTTTCTGTATGTTGTTGAGTTTAGAGTACTGAATCCAGATGACACGTGGTACACTGTATTTCCTTCCATNCCCCCCCCCNGGGGGGTGTTTTGGTTAACCTATTCTGTACATAGGATAGAGCTTTTAACAAGGTCATTTTATGAGGAGCTCTGCTCCCTCACTGTTACTGTGTAGTCCTGTTTCTCCTACTGAGTTNTTCCTACCTTGCTTATAACCATTTTCATCTTTGCTGTTCTGTCTTTTGTTTTTCCATTGAATTGATGAGCAGTTTATTTCCACTGAGTGTTGATTGAGCTCTGTGTATCCAGATTCTGGGGTCAAGGTCACTTTTTGTTTTTTATGAAGTTTTTTCTATTNAATGGCTGCTTCTGGGGACAGGGATTGCCTATTATTTCATTTTTCAAAGATGATTCTTTTATTTCTAAAATCTCAAACTATTTTTGGAAACTTTGAGAAAAATCTAGACATGGGAAAGGTTACAAATAACAACACAGAGATCTCTTGTATCCGTTTCATCCAAACTCCAGAAGTTAACATTTTACTTTGCATTAATCTCGTTTCTGGAATTGGGACATTAATGTTGGCATAATACAGTGACCTTTGGCCTTTCCCAGATTTCCCAGCTGTCTTATTATATATATAATAATCTTAAATATAATATATATTATAATATATAATCTTAAATATAAAATTTCTGCTTCTGTCTTTTAATTCTCTTTCTGAGTTTGTTCGTATTCTTTGATATGATTTGTGTGCCCTTCTCGTGTATTTACATATTTTGAAAATACAGGAAAGGTGTTTAAAACCTAAGAAATTCCAAGAGTGCTGTGTACCCCCAGAGTTGTTAGCCATTTAGCATTGGACTTTGCATTTTGCTTCTTTATTTTTATGTTCCAATATAGTTTTACAGTTATCATCAGGCATAGCTTTATTCTTATTTGGGAATTTACTAAAATCTATTTTGTTGGGTTTTGCAAATGCTTCATGGATGTTTAAATAGAAGGTGACTTATGTCCAAATAAGCATTTGTTACACATTTGTTTCAGCAAATTTGGAATATTGTTCCCGTTCTCTATGGCTTTACTTAAAGGGGCACGTTCAATACCAATATGTATCCCCCCCCTCTCTTTCTGTAATGTAACTGAGATGTAACCATATGACATTTTTATAACCACTTTTGA
Source organism: Neotoma lepida (assembly GCA_001675575.1). Classification (NCBI taxonomy): domain Eukaryota; kingdom Metazoa; phylum Chordata; class Mammalia; order Rodentia; family Cricetidae; genus Neotoma; species Neotoma lepida. The sequence continues at coordinate 29,730 of LZPO01066385.1, read as the reverse complement.
GTGACATCTATAACCTTAATTAGTTTATCACATTTTCTAATTTAGTGCCATTTGTCTTGAATTAATTGCACATTTAGCTGGATTTTCTGTTCAGTGCCAGTTTTTTCATTCTATAACCTCCCTGTTTGCAACCTCTGCATTATAATTCTTCTGAAGACTATGACATGTTTTGTGTTTATTAAGGACTTATAGGAGAAGTATGCAGACATTCTTTTTATTTCCCCTCAGTGCTTATATCTTATTTACTTTTTTGTCAGAAAAATGAGAGTGTCTCCGTGGTGCAAACAGTCTTATTTCTGTTGAGTCTCACAGTGTGCCTGGTATAGAGTNAGAGTACATAGACTATTTGCGATCGAAACACTATTAGAAAATCCATCACTTCTCTTGTTGAGTGTATCTTGGTCGTATGCATTATTTCCATCAGGAACAGAAGGAAAGGAAGGGCCATTGTTTTAGTCAGGGTTCTCTAGAAGGACAGAACTGACAGNAGGAATATATATATAAGGGGATTTATTCGAGTGACTTACAGGCTGTGGTCCAGTTAGTCCAACAGCAGCTGCCTCCTGACAGAAAGTTCAAGAATCCAGTAGTTGTTCAGTCCATGAGGGTAGACGTCTCAGCTGGTCTTCAGTAGATGTCAGGATCCCAAAGAAGTAGGCTCTACTGCCAGTGAAGGAATGCCTCAGCAGCAGGATATATAACTTGCCAGTGAGAATGAGGGCAAACACGTAAAAGCAAAAGCTTCCTTGTCCCGTGTTTTTATATCAGCCACCATGACAAAGTGTGATCCAGATTTAGGGTGGGTCTTCTGACCTTTTAAGGTGGGGCTTCCTGCATCAAATGATCCAATTAACTAAAAATCCCTCACAGGTGTACCCAGCTGCTTNGGTTTATAGTTAATTCTAGATGTAGTCAAGTGGACAACCAAGAATAGCCATCACAGGTATCAACCGAAAGATGATGAAAAAAAGTGTATTTGTGTCATAGGAAACAGTGACGTTCAAGGATGTGGCCATGGACTTTACACCAGAGGAATGGAGGCAACTGGATCCTGCACACAGAGACATGATGCTGGAGAACTACAGGAGCCTGGTGTCACTTTGTAAGAACAGCTTCTTCCCCCGACTCTGAAATCCGCTCATGGGGCTGACATTACTTCGTGAAATGCATTAATAAGCCTTCACTTCTCATTTAGAAGTCACAGAGTATTTCTTTTTAGCATTGAGGAAAATGTTTTGTTTTGCTGGATGCTGAGGATTGAGTCTGAGCCTTGCATAGGCTGAGCATACACAGCGCCGCTGAGCTCAATCCCACCCCATTCTCTTCTAGGTCCTTGGTGACGTGTTTAGGCTTCTGGTTTATCAAGACTCAAATGACAGCCTAATGTACACTGGCTTCATGGGGAGGAATTAGGGAGGCAAAGGTGTTTAAAGTCATTTGGCTTGTCATTGCTATCTTGTCTATTAATTTAGGATCCCCCTATGTGGCCGAGGTGGCAGCAGCTCTGGGGTTAGGTTATTCTTCCAGTTAGCTTGAGAGCTGAGCAAAGAAAGCAGATGCTTTTATTTTGAAAATTCAACCAATGGGCATATATCCATCAGATGAACAGTATAGGGCAGAGAGAGGCAGTGCTCGGGGCCCTTTTTGGATCCTGTGTGCATCACTCTGTGTGTGTGCACACGTGTGTGTGTGTGTTTATGCACTTTTTATTTGAGGGTGGTTCAGGCTGTGGTGGCCCATCTCAAAACACCATGTAACAAATCCCCAAAGAAATTCTAGTAATTGAAAAAGAAAGGAAAAATATCAAGATTAAAAACTGTAGTTCCACAGTCACAATTTTGGGGTACCATTGAAGTCCCATATTATTCATATTCTTTTCTGACCTGAAGATGAATCTGCACTGTTGTCCTATAACCCCACAGACAATAAGGAAATGAGNCTTCTTTTCCTTTACAGCAGACACATTTGTCTTTATGAACTCCGTTTAACTTTGCACCAGTCTTAGACTCTCGCAGATAGTCTAAGCCCCACTGAGGGGCCCTGCTCCTTCTCTTCAGATGGCCTTGCAACGTCTTGTCTAGATGAAGGGCATGGAACTAAATTCCAGTAGAGATCTTTGTGCCTCCATAAATCCTTATGTCATTCATTTTACTTCTCTTCCTTTCCTTTTCTCTTTAATAAACAGGGCTTCCTGTTTCCAGACCTGATGACTATAACTTGGATGCTGGAAAAGAACTATTAAAGCCTGAGAAAGAACTTCCCAAATGCAGTTACTCAGGTAGGTGAGCTCGACAGGCACTTGAGACCAACAGAAAAGCGAATAGGTAACACTTTGCAGAGCTTGAGAGAGAGTATTAGAAATGCCTACGGTGCCTTGATTTTCAAAGTATTTTAAAATTTGAAGCTTTTAAATATATAAATCAAAATAAAATAATATAACCACCAAAATTAAAATTGTTTTATTTCACTTTCCTCTCCTTTCTTCTTTCCTTTTTTTTTTGCAACAATAAAATACACAAAAGTGTTATAATGTTTATGTGAATTTTTACAAGTTGAACACATTCATGTAACTACTGCCTAGATCAAGAAAACAATAGTCTCCTGAGAAACACCCTGTGCCCAGTGTTCAGTCACCTCTCTCCCACAGGTAACCTTATCTCGGCATGTAACACCATAGTTAGTTCTGATTGGTGTTGGACCTCATTTAAATAGAATCATTGTATATTCTTTTGAGATTGGCTTCCTTCTCTGAGCTTTCACAGTGAGATGCACCCATGTTATGGCATATTGCTGAGATTAGTTCTTTCTTAGTGCTGTGTAGCCTTGCATTATTTCAGTACCTGGTTTACCC
>LZPO01066385.1:4243-23210 GCA_001675575.1 Neotoma lepida | reverse complement strand
ATGTCTTATAGAACTGTGTTTTTGTTAAGCACAGAAAACAAAGAAACTTTGCATTTGCAATGTCTTTTCAGACGTGGAAACTAGACCTGAGAGCAAGGATTCTACTTCAGTGCAAGACTTTTTCACAGAAGAAGCATACCAGGTTACAAGAGCAGAAAAACTGACAGAAANTACTGTTTATGACTCCAGCTTGGAAATAGCTCATGATTGTGAGCATTGGTTAGAGCATCAGCAAGGAAATCAGGAAAACCACTTAAGACAAATGCTCCCTCACNTGAACTCCCTCTCTGTGGAAAAAGATAGTGAACGAGATATATTTTGGGGAAATTGCAATCAGAAACCTCTCCTTATGACTGATGAGAGAGTTCCCAAAGGGGCCTATGACTTTCATACACTTGGGGAAAGACTGAAGCAGAAATCAAACTTAATGAAAAAGCAGAGACCTTATAAAGAGAAAAAACCTCATAGATGTGATGACTGTGGTGAACTCTTCACTTACCATTCAGTACTTATTCGACATCAGCGAGTACATACTGGAGAGAAACCCTATACCTGCAGTGAATGTGGGAAATCCTTTAGCCACAGAGCCAATTTAACTAAACACCAGAGAACTCATACTAGAATNCTCTTCGAGTGTAGTGAATGCAAGAAAACCTTCATAGAAAGTTCATCCCTTGCCTTACATCAGCGAATTCACATCGGAGAGAGACCCTATGAATGCAGTGAGTGTGGGAAAGGCTTCAACCGAAGTACACATCTTGCACAGCATCAGTTGATTCATACTGGGGTGAAGCCTTACGAATGTAATGAATGTGATAAAGCCTTCATTCATTCATCAGCACTCATTAAACATCAACGAACTCATACTGGAGAGAAACCCTATAAATGTCAAGAGTGTGGGAAAGCCTTCAGCCATTGCTCATCCCTTACTAAGCACCAGAGAGTTCATACTGGAGAAAAGCCATATGAGTGTAGTGAATGTGGGAAGACTTTCAGTCAGAGCACACACCTTGTTCAGCACCAGAGAATTCACACTGGAGAAAAGCCCTATGAATGTAATGAATGTGGGAAGACATTTAGCCGGAGCTCAAATTTTGCTAAACATCAAAGAATTCATATTGGAAAGAAACCCTACAAATGTGGTGAGTGTGGGAAAGCCTTCATTCATTCATCAGCTCTTATTCAACACCAGAGAACTCACACTGGAGAGAAACCTTTTAGATGTAATGAATGTGGGAAGACCTTTAAGTGCAGCTCGTCCCTCAGCCGACATCAAAGAGTTCACACTGAAGAGCAACCCTGAAAACTTACTGAGTATTAAGAAATGTAAGTTGGCTTTATCACTGTGTTTAACATTTGAATGTTTAAATAGAAGATAAATACNATGACCCTCAAGAGCATTTGTATATGTATATGATTTCACTTGTCCGGTGTATAACTTTAAACAACAGACAATGAAAACCTCTGGCTCTAGATCTCAAAATTTTTTGTTNCCAGTTTTCCAAATACCCAATTTTTAAAAATTCTCTCTATAGATCTCAAAATTTTTATTTCCAAATTTTGAAATACTCTTTTTTTTTTAAAATTCAAGAAATGTTCAGGAGACACTAGTGCTGTGAACATTGTGAAATCTGGTTTCCCCTGCTTAGTNAGANCAGGGCCTGCTGGAGCCTTTCATTTCATAAGGAAGTCTTATTTTGTAGGTCAGGCTTGAGACTTACAGCCTTATCCTCAGGAAGACACAAAGTTGTTACTCTGAACTCAAAGACAGACACATGCTATCATTTCCTTAGAGAGTAATTTCTGTGTTAGAAAGTAAAGGTTGAGAGGTGGAAGTTGCTTAGGATTCCATCCCCTACAAAGTGCTGTCTAATTTGATGAACATAACTAGAACCTATTTATACTANGTTCTAAGTTAGGTTTACATGAACAATATTGGTCATTGANTCGCATGACTCTCATTGTTATCCCTNTGTTTTGAAGATTCGTTTTCTTGTTCCCTTGGAGTTACCCTAAAGTACTTAACGGATCAGAGTCTTCACTTGACTTTTGTTTGCCAGGGTCCTCTTCTCTCATCTTGGGCACTGATTGAGCCCTTGGTGTTTTATATCAGATCATCAGAGAGAGTTCATTCCACTACATTATTCAGCTTCCTCTGAACTATGCTCTGTAAGTTTTAGAAAACTCCCGAAGTGTATTGCAATTTGAATATATCTGAAAAGTTGATAGGGGTCAAGGTATTGTTTTATTTGGGGTCCCAGTCAAGAAGAGAGCTGAAGNAANTGTGAGACATCANGGCATACTTTCCTGACAAGTATTGGAAAAGCTCATGAAACAGCCGTGAAGTGATGTACCTCAAGATAAACATCTTTCTATCTGGCTTTCATGTTTTATTCACATTAATTTGTTATTCATCCATACATTAGGTTGCTCTTTATCCCTGACCTCTTAAGTAAACATGGCATGAAATCATAGTGATCTATTAGTGTAAGTGACAGAGGTGACCAAAAGCCAGTGAGAGGATGGAAAACACAAAAAATCAAAAGCTCATTTAAGTATTTAGTAAAACAATACACAATGTCANCTTTTTATTATTCTATTCTGTTACAAGTTATATGAGAAGAAAATATAGAAAAATTGTAGGAAAAAGTAATTACAGTTTTTTAGTTTCTCATCTCTTGGGTCCTACCCTTCCAGTTCATGCTGTTGCCTTCCATCTATTATTCATTTCAGTACACTTTGCATTTTATGACTAAATTAGCTAGAGGGCTAATTTAAAGGAGTGGTGGTAGTAGGAAGCACTGTCTGATGGGTGAATGGAGTGTAAATTCAGTAGTGATGGAAATCATGGGAAGTAGGGGTAAAGGACTCTTCATAAAGACATTTTGGAATGAACAGAAACTACTTAAGGAGGTTAAGTTGGGTGGAAAGGCTTAGAGTCTGTCTTGGTTAGGGTTTCTATTGCTGTGATGAAACACCATGATCAAAAGCAATTTGGGGAGGAAAGGGTTTATTTGGCTTACACTTCCATATCATGGTTCATCATCAAAGGAAGTCAAGACAGGAACTCAAACAGGGCAGGAAGCTGAAAGCAGGAGCTGATGCAGAGGCCATGGAGGATGGTACTTAGTGGCTTGCTCTCGTGGCTTTGCTCAGCCTGCTTTCTTATAGAACCCAGGACCACCAGCCCAGGGATGGTACTACCCACAGTGAGCTGGGCCCTCACCCATCAATAATGAATTAAAAAAAAATGTCTTACAGCTTGATCTTATGGAGGCATTTTCTCAATTGAGGTTCCCTCCTTTCAGATGACTAACTTGTGTCAAGTTGACATAGAACTAGCCGGTACAGGGTTTGAAGTCAGACTAGAAGAATGGCTGACTCAAGGAAAGATGCTCAACTCTTTCATTACCTGAGTTAGTAGAGCATCTTTAAGAGCAGGATGTGGCAAACTAGGTTTGGGATTCTTGACCAAGTCTAGCCACCGCCTATTTTTATAAATCATATTGAAATTCAACTGCACTCAGTGTTTACATGTTGTCTGGCTGCTTTTGTGTGCAGCATAGAATGGAGTAGCTGCTCAGAGATTATGTCTGCTGTAACCAATTTCATAAACATGAGCAGCTATCGACAACAGATCTGTACCTTATAACCCAAGAGAAAATTCAAACCCAGGCTTGCAACTTTGTACTAGGGACCAAGGCACCAGCATGNTTGGATCTGATGAGGGGCTACTTCCTTGTTCACAGAAAATACCTCATCTTCACAGGGTGAGGAAAAAACTGTTGTCTCTTCAGATGCTTCTAAGCACACTGATCCCCTTAACGAGAACTCTGCTAGCATGATCCCATCACCTCCCAAAGATAAAATATCAACCCTTGAATTTTAGAAGGACATATTTGGTCCATAGCAGATCATCTCTTAAATCTTGTAGTATTTGCTGTTTGGCTCTTTACAGAAAATGTTTGCTGGCCCTGTACTAGATCACCGTGTCAAGGAGTCAGGTAGATGGATAAAAACCAATAAGAAATCAGATGGAGTAGAAAAGTCATAATGATGGTGAATTTGCCCTTCACTAGGGAATGAAAACATTCTACTCACCCTCTTAGGCCAGACTGATGAGCAGAGTGGAGCAAATAAACACACTCAGGGCAACTGCCCAAGAGCTCAGCAGTCCTATCTAGTTTAAGGTTTCAGGATACTGAGAACAGTAAAATGGGGAAGTAAAAGATGAGAAATGACACATTGAAGTATTCCTAGCCTTAGGATGTTACTATATATCTCTAAGAGAATTTTCCAGTTATTAAGACCTTTTCAGGATACTCAAAGCTTAGATGGAACAATTCAATCGGTGGCCAAAATCTGACTATATTTTGAGACCACAATATTTCAAAGTTGAGTCTGATTTCTCCCATTCCCATTTAACAAATATTGTGGTCTCAAAAAAACTACATTACATAAATGGCAGTACTTATAAAGGACCTGGTACACATTAAGTAACTGTCTAGACAACCCCATTACCCATGTCCTCCCACTTGCTCATGTGTGCTCTCAAGGACGTTCATTATTTACATAAACAGTATTTATTATATATGTTTCAATACACATTTTAATGAAGAGGCTGTGTATCAGAATGAATTGTTTAAGTGCATCTGATCACTCTTGGTTTACTGNCTTAGATGTGGCAGTGCTGCTCTCTGGCCCATCTTACAGGGATGCTTCAGTATCTCTGGCTTCACTTCCATTGCCTCCATTCTCACTTCCCTTGAGATGTTACAGAAACTGCCATTTTCCCTTCTGAATATCAGTAAGCGGGATCCATCTTATGGTTCCAGAGGCTCGAGTTGCAGCATAAATCACACTGAGGGATTTGCTTTAAGTTAGTTCCTTGGGGAACTCTGGTCCTTTGTATTTCAGTATTTGTCCCTTTTGTGTCTTAAATTCAACCTAACTANGTGTTTATATTCAAATATGAATCTTGGAAGTTTTAATTATTTCATTTTGAATGTCTTGATACTTATAAACTGACTGCTCTAATGGCCTGTTAATAAACAAGTTGNTTGTATATGTATTGCCAGAAGTTTGTGTACAATATTTTTAAGTTATAACTTGAGTATATTTCAAAATGTAAAGAAAGGCCAAGCATAAACATTTCCATATCATTCTTGTAAAAATTCAACTAGATCATTTGGTGCCCAGAGCCACATGAGCTATCCCTTACCATAAGTTTTATTGGCAAACTGTGGGAAAGATCTATTCCCCTGTGGTAATATATATATATATATATATATATAATGTAGTCTTTATGAGTTTCTGTATAATTTGGTTACTGATGTCAAATAATTAGATATTTTCACCATATAATTGTCTCTGTTATGAGATAATCTGCCTTAAGATTATGCTGATTTTGCTGGGCAGTGGTGGTGCACGCCTTTGATCCCAGCACTTGGGAAGCAGAGGCAGGCGGATCTCTGTGAGTTTGAAGCCAACCTGGTCTACAGAGCTAGTTTCAGGACAGCCAGGGCTACACAGAGAAACCCTGTCTCGAAAAATCAAAAAAAAAAAAATTGCCGACTTATCTCCATCCACTTGGAACTCAACCTTTTGGTGTGTATCCGGGATCCCTGTAGTTTTTCCCTGCTGCCTCTTTCAGCTTTTCCTTCTAGCCCATCTGCCTTCCTATGTGACTCCCACTGACCTGCAGAAGGACACTCTGCCAGGGACCCACAATTGACTGGGACCCAAGTAGGTGACCTTTATCCTTCTTCCTGTTCTCCATTCTAGTCTCTCCTGACTTACTCTTATCCTTGCCTGCAGCCTGCCCACCTGGGCCCCTCCTCCTAGCTCCATCCCCTTGGGACTTGGCCTCTTGATGTAGACCTGGGATATCCCTAGCTCTTCCCTACCACCCCTTTCAGCCTTTCCTTTTAGCCCATTTCCATTTTTTTGTAACTCCCAAGTAGTGTGCAGAACAGCTCTCTACCAGAGTACCCACAGCCACCACACTTGGCTGTCACCCAGAGTGGACAACAGCAACCAAATAACAGAATACCCACCTAACAAAGAGAAGACCAGATATCTACAGCAAGAAATACTTCAGACATAACTCCACATGCCTAGATTCCTGCACTAAAACATAGTCATGAGCAACCAATACAATAAACCTCCTCCCGAGGCCAGCAATCTATTGTAATAGATCCTGAAGAAAACANTTTAGCTGAGCAGTAGACAGAGACTTCAAAATATCAATTATGAATATGTTCAAGGACCTCAAAAGACCTGAATGAAGAACATGAAAACATGAGTAGTTGAATGAAATAATCAAAACAATCCAAGACATGAAAATAGAATTCAACAAAGAATAGAATCTTTAAAGAAAATACAAACAAATAAAACTGGAAATGAAAAACCCAGAATGTCAAACAAAAATCACAGAGGTAAGCTTCACCGGAAGATTAAAAGACATGGAAGAGAGAATTTCAGGTCTTGAAGACAAAGTAAAAGAAATGGATAGCTCAGTCAAAAAAAATGTGAAATCTAGAAAAAAGTCTAGGCACAAAACATCCAGGAAATCTGGGACACTATGGAAAAAGCAAACCTGCAAATAATACCTATAGACAATTAAGAAGCCCAGGCCAAAGGCACGGAAAATATTTTTAACAAAATCATAGAAGAAAATTTCTCCAATCCCAACAGAGCGATGCCTACCAAAGTGTAAGAGGCATACAGAACACCAAATAGACAGACAAAAAGAAACTCCCTACAAAATGTAATCAAATACTGAATGTACAGAACAAAGACTATTAAGAGCTTCAAGGGGAANAGAACAACTTACATATCAATTCAGGCACATTAGTATAACACAACTTTTCAGTGGAGACTCTGAAACCCAGAAGGGCCTAGATGAATATTCTACAAGCTCTGAAAGACCACAGATGCCATCTCAAACTAACATACCTAGCAAAACTGTCAATCACAACTGATGGAAAAAGGAAAACATTTCATAGCCCTTGGTTGTGGTGCACTGCTTTAATCTCAGCACTTGGGAGGCAGAGGCAGGTGGATCTCTAAGTTAGAGGCCAGCCTGGTCTACAGAGCAAGTCCCAGGACAATCAGGGCTGTTAAACAGAGAAACACTGTCTTGAAAAAAAAATCATGATAAAAACAAATTTAACCAATTTCTATCCACCAGTCCAGCTTTACAGAAAGCACTAGAAGGAACACTTCAGTCTGAAGAGAAGGTTAATTATACCCAAGAGGAAACAAGGAATAAATATCCAAGAACAGTTAATTAATATGGGCAACTTAAACAGCAAAATTACAGGAATAAACACTGNTTATTAATAACTGAATATTAATGGTCTCAACTGCACAATAAAAAGTCACAGACTAACAGACTGGATTAGAAAACATGATCAGCCTTTCTGCTTTATTCAAAAATCACACCTCACAATCAAGAACAGTGGTTCTCAACCTGTGGGTACNATCCCTTTGAGGGGGTCGAATATCAGATATCCTGCATATCAGATATTTACATTATGATTCATAATAAAATAACAGTTATGAAGTAGCAACAAAATAATTTTATGGTTGGGGTCACCACAACATGAGGAACTGTATTAAATGGTTTCAGCATTAGGAAGGTTGAGAACCACTGCCTTAGGGTAAATGGGTGGAAAAAGGTATTCCCAGAAAATGGAACCAATAAGCAAGCAGGCATAGCTCTTTTAATATCTAACAAAACAGGCTTCAAACTGAAAGTAATCAAAAGAGATAGAAAAGGAGACTACATACTCCTTAAAGGGAAAATCCACCAAGAGGTTACTACAGTTCTAAACATTTACNCACCAAACACAAGGGTACCCACACTCATAAAAGAAACTACTATAGCTAAAATCACAAACAGAAGCTAACATGGTGATTCCGGATGACTTCAATAACCCGACTCTTGCCAATAGACAGGTCATCCAGACAAAAAGCTGAAGAATGAAACACTGGAGTTAAATTATNTCACAAATCAAATTGGCCTAATAGAAACTGTAGAACATTGCACAGAACACTAAAGAATATACTTTCTTCTCAGCAGCTCACGGAACTTTCTATAAAACTAACCACAAATTAGGACACAAAGCAAGTCTTAACAGATACAAAAAAAAACCTGCATCACATCTGGCCATGACAGATTAGAAATTGTTATCAACAATAGAAATGGCAGATAGCATATAAACTTAAGGGAAGCAGAACAACTCACAACTGAATGAAATTGAATCAAGACAGAAATGACAATTTAAAACATTTTAGAATTGAATGAAAATGAAAACCCAGCATACCCAAATCTAAGAGACAGAATGAAGGCAGTTCTGAAACAGATTCCTAACACTGAGTGTCTATAGCAAAAAAAACTGGAGAAATCTCATTAATAACAGTACACTTGAAAGCTCTAAAACAACAGGGAGAAATAACTTTAAATGCGGGTAGAAATCATCAAATTCAGGGCTGAAATCAATGAAATAGGAAACAACAAAACCAATACAAGAATCAACAAAACGAAGAACTGGTTCTTTGAGAACATCAACAAGATTGACAAATATTTAGTAAAATTAAGCAAATGACAGAGAAGACCCAAATTAATAAAGTTAGAGATGAAAAGGAAGATATTACAAGAGACTCCAAGGGAATTCAGAGAATCATGAGGACATATTTTAAAGTTCTGTACTTTCCAGGCTGGAAAACCTAAAAGAAGTGGATGAATTTATTTATATAAGACCTACCAAAGTTAAATTGAGTTGAAAAATAATTTAAACAGACCCATAACTGCTAATGAAATACAAGCAGTAATTAAAAATCTCTAACCAAAGAAAAGGCCCAAGGCTAGATGGCAATGCTTAGTTCTCATAAACCTTCAAAGGAAACTAATGCTAAAACTTAAATTATTCAGCAAAATAGAACTGAAGAACATTTCATAATTATTTTTATAAAACTTTTACCTTCATACCAAAACCATAGAGAGACCCAAAAAAAGAGAAATTTTAGAACAATACCCTTTATGAACAGAAATGCAAAAATTCTCAACAAAATACTTGCAAACCACATCCAAAACACATCAAAAAGATTCTCTACTAGGATTAGTCAGCTTCATCCCAGAGATGCAAGCATAGTTCAACATCCATAAATCAGCATTATCCACCATATAAACAGACTAAAATACAAAAATCACATGATCATCTCATTAGATGCAGAAAAGACTTTGACAAAATCCAACATCCCTTCATGATTAAAAGTCCTGGAGAGACTGGGAATACAGGAGCATACTTCAACATAATAAAAGCAGTTTACAGCAAGCCCACAGCCAACATCATCCTCAACAGAAATTCAAAACATTTTCTCTAAAATCAGAAACAAGACAAGGATGTCTAACTCTCTCCATACCTATTTAATATTATACTTGAAATCTTAGATAGGGCAATAAGACAACTGAAAGATTAAATGGATACAAGTAGTAACGGAATAATTCAAAGTATCTTTATTTGCAGATGATATGGTTTTATACATTAAAGACTGTCAGGAAACTTCTAAAGCACTAAACAGTTTCAGCAAATTAGCAGGATATAAAATTAACACACAAAAATCAGGAGCCTTCCTATTACAAATGACAAAGATACAAAGAAAGAAATGAAGAAAATAATACCTTTCACAATAGCTTAAAAAAAATCTTAGGATAACTCTAACCAAGCAAGTGAAAGACTTGTGTAATATAAACTTTAATACACTGAAGAAACAATTGTAAACCATGTCAGAAAGTAGGAGGATCCCCCCATGCTCATGGATCAATAGGATTAATATTGTGAAAATGACCATCCTATTGAAAGTAACCTACAGATTCAGTGCAATCCCCATCAAAATTCCAACACAATTCTTCACAGAAACTGCAATCTTTAGCTTCATATAGGAACACACAAAAAACAGGATATCTAAAATAATATTGAATAATAAAAGAACTGCTGAAAGGACCACCATCCCAGATTTCAAGTTATTCTACAGAGTTACAGTAATAAAAACACGATATTGGCATAAAAAACAAATATGTTGATCAATGGAATGGAATTGAAGACACAGACATTATTCCATCCACTTAAAGAAACCTGATTTTTGACAAAGAAGCCAAAAATACACACTGGAGAAAAGATGGCATCTTCAACAATTGGTGCTGGGCAAACAACAGCTGCATGTAGAAGAATTCAGACATATCTGTATCTGTTACTCTGCACAAAACTCAACTCCAAATGTCTCAAGGACCTCCACATAATACCAAATACCCTGAATCTGGTGGGAGAGAAATAGGGAATAGGCTTGTACTAATTGGCGCATCGAGGAATTTCTGAACAGGATACCGATAATCACAGTCACTAACAGTTAATAAATGGAACCTCATAACACTCAAAAAGTATACAGCAAAGGATGCAATCATTTGAACAAAGAGGCAGCCTGCAGAATGGGAAAAACTTTACTAATTATGCATCTGATAAAAGGTTAATATTGAGACTATATAAAGACTTCTTAAAAATCAAGCAAATTTTAAAATGAGGTATAGAACTAAACAGTTCTCAAAAAAATTGAAACACAAATGGCTGAGTGTGGCAGTTTGAATAAGAATGGCCCACATAGACTCTTATATTTGAATAGTTGGTCACCAGTTGGTGAAATTGGGAAGGATTAGAAGGTGTGACCTTGAGCTTTCAAAAGACTCATGGGATTCTTAGTTCGTTCTCTCTCTCTCTCTCTCTCTCTCTCTCTCTCTCTCTCTCTCTCTCTCCCTTTTCTCTCTTTCAGCCTCCTATTTGTAGGTCAAACATAAGCTCTCAGCTGTTCCTGCCACCATCTCTTTGCTCTGCCATCATGCACTGTAACCCCCTAACCATAAGCCCAAATTAAATTTTATATATATATATATATGCTACCTTGGTCATGGTGTCTTATTACAGCAATAGAAAAGTAACTAACACTCTAAGAAACACTTTAAACATTTTAACATCTTTAGCTACCAGGGAAATGCAAATTAAAACTACTTTGACCTTTTTAATAGACTTTGAGAGTTCATCTTACCCCAGTCAGAGTGGCCAAGATCAATAAAACAAATGACAGCTCATGCTGGTGAGATTGTGGGGAAAAGGAAACATACTTTTGTTGCTTTTGTGGGAGTGCAAACTGACACAACNACTATGGAAGTCAGTGCAGAGGTTCCACAAAAAGCTGAAAATTGTTCTACCACAAGGTCCAACCAGGCCACTCTTGGGCATATATCCAAGGGACTTCACATGTTACTATAGAGATACTTGCTCATCCATGTTCATTGCTGCTGTATTCATAATAGGTAGAAATTTGAAACAGCCTAGATGTCCATCAGCTAATGAGTGAATGATGAAAATGTGGTACATTTATACAATGGAATATTATTCAGCTGTTAAGAAAAATGAAATTATGAATTTGCAGGTAAATGGATGAAGCTAAAACCAATCATCCTGAGTGAGGTAACCCAGACCCAGAAGGACAAATATTTCATGTTTTCTCTTATATGTGGATGTTAGCATTTAAGCTTTAGATATATACATTTCAGTCCAAATAACCACAGGGGTTAGGTAGATAGTNAGGAAAAGAGGGAATCTTCCAAGGAAGGGGAAATAGAATATATTGTTATAAAGAGATAAAGGGGAAGTGAATAGGAGGATAAAATGGGGAGGGGGATGGGAAGGCAAGGTAAATGAGGGAATATGGAGAGAGACAACTAACATTAAAAGCCTTTTGAAAAGCCATATGGAAACCTACCACTATAGAAGTTTCCTAAAATATATTCATATATGAAAGGAATTTAAATGGAGTCATCATATAATGGAGAGACAGTGCCTCTGGTAGACATCTTATGCCACCAAGTAAAACCTCCAGTGCCAGGAATGGGTTACATCTTGTTGAGTCATTAGCCAAAGGGATCCTATAGATACCCCCAAACATAATTGAACATGAAGAAATCAAGCTGGTACCTAATTAGAAGATTTACTCCTACCATGACGATAAAAGGTACTTAGCATGCTACAGGAGAAAAAAGTTATCAATATTACCCAGCTNCAAACTTTGTGACCTATATCTTGCAGTGACCTGGCTGCAAAACATACTGGTACAATGGTGGCACAAATGTTATGGGAGTAACCAACCACCTTTTTTTTTATAATTTAAGGCCCACTTCATAAGATTGAACCCATACCTGGCACTGATAAAGTGGCCAAGAACTTGAGACTAGATAGGTCATGGGTGCTAGGAGAAAACCTATTATTATTCTGCTAAAGGCGCATAGCAATAAAATAACTCCTAATAACATACTGCTATACCCATAGATCAGAACATCACTCAACCCTCATCAGAGAAGCTNCTTCTTGCAGTAGTTGGTAATTAACAAAGAGATACACAACTGGACAATGTGCAGAGAGTGAGAGACTTTGGAGCACTCAGCCTTAATGGGATGTCTTTATTAAATCCTTCCACTCAGGGCTGAGGGATTTGTGCAAAAGAGAAAGCAGAAAGATTATAAGAGCCAGAGGTGGTGGATGACTCCAAGGAAACAGTGTCTTCCAGACACAACAGGCTTGATGCACATATGAACTCACAGAGACTGTGATGATACATGTAAGATCTACACAAGTTCAACCCAGGTAAAATCCCAACACTAAGAAAGGAAGTGGCCACAAATTTCCACTCCTAAACAAAAAGCTATTTGCAATTGATTCCTGCTGGGAAAGGAAAATCAGTTATCCCCAGTGGAGTATCACTGGGTGTGTCAGCCACACTCCAGAGCACACCCCAAAATGGACTCTGGTTTTATTTTGTTTTATTGTTGTTGTTTTGTTTTTGCTTTGTTTTGGTATTTTTGTCATATTGGTTTTTTGTTTGGTTTGATTTTCCTTTTTATTGAGGGGGATTTGATTGAGAGAGAGAGCACATGAAGATAGGTGGGGAGGATCTTGGTGGAGTTGAAGGAAGGGAAAGAATATGATCAAAATATATTGTATGGAAAAGCTTTGAATTATGCTGACTATGCATAATATGCACATACCTTACTTCCCTCCCATCTTCTCAGCTTGCCCATAAACATGTTACTCCCATATCAGAAAAGTTCATGTCTGTGAAAGAATCTACTCTGTGAAACCAGAGATTCAGGCATTGTTAAATCAGGGACTGTTTACTCTCTGCTATTGTTTCCTCTGTATTGGTTATATTTTCCTCAGTCTCTACGATGGAGGCAAATTCATCTACTAGGAACTCCAAATTATTAAATTACAAATTATTATTTAAATGTTTGTAATCCCAAGGAGAGTACCAAGGCTGCTTCTTAAGTGTGATGGTTTAAATGAAAATGGCCCCCATAGTCAGAAGTTGATACCAGGAGTGGGATATTGCTATGGATAGACCTGACCATGTTTCTTGGTGAAATGTGGATTTGGGGACCTTGGATTAGGAAAGCAACTGAATGCTTTAAGTGGGGCTTAATGGGCCATCCTAGTAGGAGCATAGAAGACAGTGGTGCTGAGGAAGATTTAAACTGGGGGGGGCCAGACTCAAGAGTTTTCAGATGAGAAGAGTGTTAGTGAGTGGCCTGGAGACCGTTCTTGTGATATTTTGGTGGAAAATGTGGCTACTTTTGGCCCTTATCTAAAAAATTTGCCTGAGGCTAAATTCAAGTGTTATAGATTAATAGCTGTCTCTTATACACATCTAGATGTGTATAAGAGACAGGCCTATGTATGTGTCATTAGTTATATATGTGTGTGTGTGTGTGTGTGTATTCAATATATATGGTTATTAGTGGTTAGTCATATGCAGATCTATAATGAAAAAGAGCAAGCTGAACAAGGAAAAATACAAAATGTACAATTTGAGGCACCAGGAAGTCCTATGTTCAAGGAGATAAACAGATTAAAGAAAAGCCTGGTGCTGAATGGAATACAGGGAGTGGTGACCTCAGGGCAAGACCTCACCCAGCTTAGATTCCAATTTGTAAAAAGAAATGAAAGAAAATCATAGGGCCTGGAATGATGGAACTCCCTTTAATCCCAGCACTCTGGATCCCAGCACAGAGGCAGGAAGATTTCTGAGTTCAAGGTCAGCCTAGTCTACCAAGCAAGTGCCAGGACATCCAAGTTTAGGCAGTAAAGTAAACTATCAAAAACAGAAAGCTGATGAAAATATATTTGAACAAGGGTCCCAGCAAACAGAACTTGGCAGCTTCAGTCACATGGTTCTGACTTTAGAATCAAGGATTCAAGAAAAGNATTATGACATCTCTCTCTGCAACTAAGGAAAACTGCTAACATCAGGCGTGTGTCAGTGGTGTCCCTTCATGGAGGCATAGAGAAGCCATTGTGTGAAGCTGTGAAGGTGAAGCCTGGTTTGCCTTGGATATCCCAAGATGTTGGAGATCCCAAAGTCATGGGATACCTGCTGAGTAAAGATGCTAACAGGAAGTGAAACCAGTCCAAGAGAAATAAGTGTGTTGCAATCAACAAAGCTGAAAGGAGTTGGAGATCTGAAGAGCACTTACTTTGACATCAGACATGGAGATGCAGAGTTTGAAGTTTGCCCAGCTAGTTTTCAATCTGGCGTTGGTCCAGTATTTCTTCACTATGCTTCTTTCCTTCCCTTTTGGAACAGTAATGTAAATCCTGTGCCATTGTGTTTTGGAAGTATATGATCTGCTCTTTCATTTTGATTTTATTGGGGGTTACAGTTAAGAGATTGCCATGAGTCTCAGAAGAGACTGAACTTTTAAATAGTGTGGAGCCTGTGATGGACTATGGATGTGAACTTTTGAAGTTGAACTAAATGCAGTTTTGCATTGTGATATGGCTACAAGCCTATGAGGACCAGAGAGTGAAATGTAGTGGTTTAAATGAAAATGGCCCCCATAGGCTCATAAGGAGTGGCACTATTAGGAGGTGTGGTTTTGTTGGAGTAGGTGTGACCTTGTTGGAGGAAGTGTGTCACTGGTGGTGGGCTTTAGGTTTCAGATGCTCAAGCCAGGCCCAGTGTCTCTCTCTTTTCCTGCTGCCTGCAAATCCAGATGTAGAACTCTCACCTCCTTCTCCAGAACCATGTCTGCCTGTGTGCCACCATGCTTCCTGCCAAGATGATAATGAACTAAACCTCTGAACCTGTAAACCTGCCCCAGTTAAATGTTTTCCTTTATAAGAGTTGCCATGGTCATGGTGTCTCTTCACTACAATAGAAACTCTAACTAAGACATTAAGTTTGCTTAGACTTTACTGATCACTAAACTACTTACTGCCTNTCACTGCTCAGGCCAAAGTGCATGTCAAGTCCTGGAGCAATGGAAGGTAGAGTCCATTCTTCACAAAACTTGCACAGATGGTGAGGACAGCAAGTTAAAACATTCTGGGCAGATTAAAAACTGCAATCAGAAAACAGACCTCAGCATGGGTAAATTCATCCAGTTTCTTCTTTCTGTCTACTTCAAATGAGCTATTTTCCAAAGTCAAACAATGACATACTAACAGGAGACCCAACCCTAAGAAATCTATTCACATCAACCAAATGTCTGTGAGCATTGCATGGAATTATGTATGTGAAAGATCATTCCAAGATAAACACGCAAGAACCTGCCTGAGAAAGAAAATTTGTAGGCCAATTAATGGGCTCTCACCACCCATCTTAAGTTACTTCCACTAAAGGAAGCTTCGATAGTGAAGACATCTATCCAAGGAACATCTGTCATGCACGGTTGGACAATTAGCTAACAGTATGTTAATGTACAACCAGGGCATAAATAACTGTAGTAGTGCAGGCCATGGCATCCCACTGGAACAACCTGTGGTATTTTGCTGACTTTCCTTCTTCTGAAAATGTTTAGCTTAAATCTGCTCTCACAATCTGTCTGCACCTTAAAAAAATGACTCCCAGGAGCCCATTTGCATCTAATTGATGTTCTGTGTTCGGTGCTTCACAGGTGCCTATAACAGACTCTTGCCCCACATTCTTATGGGCAGTTTTCGAAAATTATTATGGTCCANTCTTAATAATCTTCTTCCCAGGGGCCCAGGAGAGAAGCTATGAATGGCGGGAAAAATCTGTGGGAAATGAATCTAAGTACACCGAGCTCTTAGTCCTTCTACTTTATTCCTCTGCGATAAAATTCTGTCTACACAGCTTCAGTTCTGTTCTCATGCCTAGCTCCTTTCTTGCCTGATTTCTCTCTACCTTTATCCGCTGTCCCCTCTATGTTCTATCTTAATTCTCTCATCTTAGTTCTGCCCCATCTTGGTCTTTCTCATCTCGTTCTTCCCCATCTGGCTCTTCCTCATCTTCCATCTCATTCTTCTAGTTCTCCAGTCAAAAACCTCTCTGAATCTCTGAGGTTTATAGTTATATATCCATGCAATAGCAGTGCTCTAGCTAAAGCAAGGTCACCAGGCTTGAATTCTTACAGGATCATAAAAGCAGACAAGAGTTTTTCTCAGGCAGTGACCATCAGGCTTTCTTTTANAACCCAAACGGGGAGTGGTAAAGGAGGAGGTCAACTAAGAGGTAAAATCGGTCAATATATCAGAAGAAGGGAATTTATGTGCTCAAACTACATTCCTAGAAGTGGGTAAGTAAATGTTAGAGTCTATAATGTTAGTATAAATACCACCAAAACTGTATAAGAAAGGAGGGTCTGAGCTTAATTTACCTTAATTCAGGAGATCATTTGGCCTTAGATGCTTGATAGGTATTTCAGATAAAATACACTGTTAGTAGTTCTTGGAAGCATACATAGCATACAAGAAAATCATTGCAGGAATTGGCTAATATATACACAAAAGCTAAAATATCACCAAGACTTCCTAAGCCATGGCTTGACCTTCGGGAAAGTCCTTGACCTTTCCAAGTAGTAGTTTTTGTGATNGTAGCTGAATTCCACTACACTTTCCTGCTGCTTGCANCAGGACAACACAGGAAAACTGCACAAACTAGTTAAATAGGTAGCAATGGCTTGAATATTCCTCAGCCAAGAAAAATGGGCACCAAGAAAGGNCTATGATTNTAGCTATGGCCCATGATGCAGCTGAGAGCTGTGTTGATGTCCGTGGTCTATGCTGCCACTGGAGACCATGCTGAGGTCTGTGGCACATGCTGATGCCAGAGACCATGTGGATGTCTGTGGACCATGCTTTCACCAGAAACCATGTAGAAGTCCATGATCTGTGCTCCTGCTGACTGTAAAGGGCAAGGAAGCTGCTTTTGCAGTGGTGTCGATGACTGCAGACTCACAGTTGAGAAAGAGGGACATAGAAGGCTTCTGCGACAACCCCTACCCCTACCCCACCCCCAAAAAGTAACAACCGAGACAGGAAACCATCAAAGAGAACTCTTAAAAATTGTGATAAGGATGCTGAAGTGTAGCTCTCCACAACTGATGGCTTCTGGTGGGAGTGTGGGTGAAGAAGGACTCAGTTTTCTTTAAGGTGCTGGCCACTGGGAGCTTGACCATGCTTCAGTGAGTATATGGGCAACACAAATTGGACTTGTAGGATTTTTTTTTAATTCTTCTTCTTTTGGGGTGGGGGAGTCACAAGGGTGGGAGGCAGACCTGTGAGGACTGGGAAGTGAGTATGATTGGGGTGCATGATATGAAATTCCCAAATAATCAAGAAAAATAGTATGTTGGGAAAAAATAATTCAAAAACAAAATTAAGTAAATACAATAACAAATGCATGCAGCTANATTTGAATTTTATGTGGCTGCTGAGGATCCAAACTGAGGTCAGCATGGTCATACAGAAAGCACTCTATAGACNGAGTCAACTCTCTAGCCCCCAACTCTTGAATTTTTATAATTCAAGTTATGCAGGGGTCTCTTGGACCTTCACTGTTCTTGTAATGATTAACTCAGCTCAATCCCAAGTGCACAACATGGTATACCTAAATCTCTCTGAGGAACAAAGGAAGCTAATACAAATCAGGTTTCACAGAAGGGTCTGGAGGGGGGCCGGGTACCAGAAAGTCTCCAGCCACACAGATTATGCAATGGTCACCAGGTTAGAAAACATGTCCACTCCAGCCTTCTGGAGTGTAAACAGGTTTTGCAGTCCTTGCCTTGAAGGAATAACCCTATGTGAGCTTTTGCCAGTCAATCTATAGAACCTGTCTTTATAGAGGACATCACATGCACTTTCCAAAGAGTTTTGAAGTAGTCATGGAACTGTAATAGGACCGGATTGTGCTATATATACCTAAAATAGATAACTCNGGGCCAGACTCCTGAAATGTGAACCAACACCAGATACTGAGTCCTGTTGCACTAAACTGCCTTTTGCCTCCTGCAGCTCCTCACTCTGCTGCCTGTGAAGGTCCTGAGGACCCCTGCAATACCCTCCTCACAATCTGTCCGTAAAATCTGTGACCATAATTTCAACACATCTCGAGTCTGGTGTCTTGCCTGGGTTCTGCTGGCTTCTTAACCAGTCCCTCCTCCTTAATCTCGCCCCTACTTCCCTTGAATCAACTCGCAACATAGCAGTTCAAGTGACCTCAATCAGATCTTGTCCTTTTTCAGCTCAAAACTTTCCAACACCTTCCCATTTAAATCAGATAGGGGATGGGATGTACGTATACATGCGTGTACAGGTCCGTGTGCCCATGTGCGCATGTGTGGAGCCCAGAGGCCAACATCAGGTGTCTTCCTGTATTGCTCTTCACCTTATTTTCTTGAGGTGTGATCTTTCACTTTTGAGGGCTCTCCAGTTGTCTGGGATGACTGGCCAGTGGCCTCTGGGCTGCTCTTGTTTCTGCCCCTCACCACTGAGACTACAGGAGCACACCACTACAGCTTTTCACATGGCTTCCTTAGTCAGAGTTTTAAGAAGCACAAGTCCTGGGTTGAATTCCCAGCACCGTATAAACCAGGTGCATGGTACATGCCTGT
>LZPO01066384.1:206438-217202 GCA_001675575.1 Neotoma lepida | reverse complement strand
AGCAGCCTTCCATGAAACAGATGGGCAGCATCATCAAAGTAGGTAGAATGAAAGTTTTTTGATTGGGTTGAGGTGAGTCATACACTTACCCAGGACTTGGCTCAGGCACAGGGAACTGCTATGTGCATGCTTTCTCAAGCNCTTATTTAGGGGCCAGGTGACTCCAAGAGCCACTGTAATGCCTATGATAGAGGTTTTTCTCAACTGAACACCAAGCCAGACCCCAAGTGAACACAGAAAGAATCTGGCATGTGCCATGTGGCACCTCTTGCCAGAAAGAGGTCATTTTATCAGGGGAACTTTCATATGCCTGTCCAGACAAAGCCAGCCTCCTCCGTGCACTGCCCTTCACCAGCCATAAGTACTTTGAGGATGTTTCTGAATGTTCTGTTCTGAGCACNATTTAAAGACTGATGAGAGCAAGACCATAGTCCCCAGGACCTCCTCACAACCTTCTATCTTGCAGGCCTCAGAGTCCTCCTGTTGCAATACCCTATGCCTCATCTTGTCCCTGCCTCCCTGCTTGTCCCATGGCTGTTTAAGGGCTGAAAGGACGAGCGAAGCTTAGCTTTTTATCCTTTGCAGGCAGCCTTTGCACAGCCTTGGTGTGCGGGAGCACTGTTGGGATTTGGGGTGCTTCTGGCTCCAGTGTATAGAACCCTGGTACCTCACAAAACACTCACAGACCAGAAGAAACGATGGTCAACTCCACAGGATTTCTGCATTCAAGGCCACCTTTCCTGTAGGTTAGTATTATTGATCACCCACACCTTCAGGCCTGACAGGTAATCAATAGACCCTCTGACCCAAATATGTGACTTGGCCCGTCGGGGCTCTAAAAACAAGAAGTGAACATGGCAAGTCTGGCTCGTGGTTTTCATACACGAGAATTACATTTTTTTTTATTCCCCAGAGCTGCAAAGCCGTTTCTCCTCAAATTACCCTAGCCATCTTAGCAGCGTGTAATCAGAGAGTCCTTTTTCACTTTTTCCTGCTCAATAGTTCTGCAACCAATCCCAAGCTATTACAAGCAAGTGACAGGCCCAACTGTGGGGAAATGTATCCGTGCCCCCAAAAGAGCTAGGATTCCACCTCACTGTATCTTCAGGAGAGGGCCNTTAACCTTCTTGGTGAGAGCTGTGGGGAAAGATGGCTGGGTGAGGGTGGCAGGGGTTTGAGGGGTCAGGGGAACAGGGGCCGTCAGTTCAGCATCTGCCAGGGATGGGGGAGGGAAATGGAAGCCACTGACATGACCGCCTTCAGAAACAGAAAGCTAATTATAATGACATTGACCTTCAGGCTGTGGATTTACTGGAATGTAAGGGTATATGATGTTTAAAAAGAAATAGAAGATGAATGCCTCTCCATCTCTCTCCATTAAAACTCAGCAACCTGACTAAACCAGGAGGCACCTCCTTAGTATAGATATGCTTCTCTGAATAGATATATATTTATCTGTGTGCATGTATATACATATATGTGTGTGTGTGTGTGTGAATTATAGCATCTTTGTGTGTGTGAATTATAGCATTGGGGTGTGGGGTGTGTGTGTGTGTGTGTGTGTGTGTGTGTGTGGTATGGTGTGTGCTTATATGTGTGCATGCTGTGTGTATAGAGGAAGAGAGGAATTCCAAAGTATCATGGGTATTGAAGGAATGAATCAGAACAGTTTGCATCTAAACCCTAGCCCGCCCCAAAACCCAACACCAAACAGATTTTCAAGAAATCTAAGTGTGTGAGTTAATTTATGAATGAATGAGTGATGAATGAATTTATAAGCTATTGAATGAATGAAAAAGCGGTATGTATGCAACCAAACACAGAGCATCAGCAAGGATTATACTCCGAATAAGAGTCCTCTCTCTTCATCCCTCTCCTATGCATCTGCAAAGCAAACTTGACTAGCTATGTTAAAAGAAAAACCTGGAAACTGCCCAGAGTTGGGTTCCAGTCTTGGTTCTGGTAGCAAAGTGAGTTTATGAAAACCACGTTACCTGTTCGGTCTTTCTGCTTTATTCTATGAAAAATGAGAGTAAAATATAGTCTAGCTTATAGTGTAAAAATCATAGTAAGAAATAAGGCTTACTTAGGGCTGGATACGAGGCTGGCACTCTGCAAGGTGTGGTTATTGCCAATATTAGCCAAGCCATATGACAGAGTGCCTCGGATAAAGCTGGAACATCATTTTCAAGCCAGGAAGGATTTACTTAGTAAGCCATGCCAAGATCGTTCTGAGCTAGCAGATGCTGGCTTCTTCTTCCTTCTTCCCAAGCTGGAAATAAATAAATTTCAATCTTCCAGACAGCCNACTGTGGAAATCCCCTCTGCAGAATGTGAAATGATAAAACAGAAAATGGAAAGACCTTGCCTCTGTGCAAGTGAAGTTGTGATTAAGTACTAAGTTTCCAAAAATGCCAACACCACCTACCAGGATATCCAGGTTGTGCTGCAGTAACAAATTATTCCAAAAATCTCTGTTAGTTGATAATCATAATACAGCCTAGACCCAATGGCACAGAGCTGTCTGTAATCCTCACTACTCAGAAAGATGAGGCAGGAGGATCGAGGCCTGCCTTAGCAACTTAGTGAGACCCTGTGTCCATAATACATATCCTTTACACATCATCTAGGGGGTCTCTGCTCAGAGATCTGGTTCTAACAATGACTATCTTAAGTGTTGCTGTACACCCAGCATGTAAAACAGGCTCTGGAGGGTTTCACACTGACAATTAAATGTGCCCAGTGCACGGGTGGCTTGGTCCATGCACAGTCATTGGCTCGAGCTAGTCAGTTGACAACAGCAAACCACAAGAAGACCAAGGAATGCAATGCCACCATGCAACCAGAGAGAAGGCAAGAATTCCTTTTAGATGACACTAATGATCACTGTTGTGGCTATTTGTCTTATCGTTGTGACAAACACACCTGCCAAAAGCAACTTAAGAGTGAAGGGCTTATGTCAGCTCACAGTTCCAGGGTACAGTCCATCACAGCCAAAAAGTAACTATAGCAGAAGGTTGAGGAGACTGGTCGCATTGTGCCTACAGTCAGGAACAGGGAGAGATGGCTCCTTGGAGCGTTCCTGAAAAGCAGCAGGGCCACATTGGAAGACAGAAGAAGCNGGATTCTGATGTCAGTGAAGGAGATGCGCTCACCAGCAGGGAGCAAAGTTGAGAGGGAAGAATAGGCCTGCTTCTCCCTTGGACCTCTTTTATCTGAGCTGCTGCCAGAAGGTTCTACCCACTCTGGGAAGGGCTTCCCTGTCAATCAGTTCATCTTTCCAGGAAGTAACTCACAGCCCTGCCCAGAGGGGTGTCTTCCAGTTGAGCCCAATCCAATCAAATTAACAACTGAGATTAACCGGCTCAGTCATTAAATACCATAAACCAAGGAGACCGCTAGTGGGCTCTGTGCGAACCAGCTATGCCCATAAGAACAACTGGGAGCTGAGGAATCACCCTGTCCCCCAAACTCTAACAGCTCAAAGTGAANGAGGGGCATTGCAGAGCACAGTCTGGAGTTGCCTTTAGCAGAGCATGAAGCATCTCANACTTCCCTGCTACTCATGTGAAAATCACCCGTGTCCCTATCATAATTGACCCTCCAGAGCCACATGTTCCAAATCCAAAGTTTCCACCAACCANAGCCTGAAACCATTCTGAGNAGGTNGGGAATGCTGCTTNTATTGACTCTTACTATATACTGACTCTTATTTCTTGATATTATTCCCTGAACGATATAGTATAACAACTATTTACAGAGCGTTTATATCCATTAAGTGTTATGAGTCACCTAGCGATGGTTTAAAGCAAACAGCATAGGTGTGGGTAAGTTACACACAAATTCTACATCTTATAAAAGGGACTCAAACATCCATAAACTTGGCATCCAGTCTCCTGTGGCCTCTGAGGGACCATTATAACTGGGCAACCACATCATGCCATGGCACTGCCTGTGTTAAGCAAGAATGGGCTGGAACCCCTTGAAAATGTACATTCTTGGAGAGACATAAGAAAGGACTTCTTTCCCTAATTTTGAAATTTAAAAATGTACAAGGCAGCAGAATCCCTCTGGGCATGTTCCCCTGCTAGGAGTGGCTGTATGGTATTAGGACTGCAAGACTGGCTGGCTTTGTCAGCCTTACAGGAGTCAGGACAAGACCTCATTGTCCCGGTCAAGTTCATTAGGGAGTTAATTAGTGCCTTGGTTGCAGGATCTGTATATAACACCCATCCTCTGAGGCCCTAATAAACTTAACTGAGGACCCATTTCCTCACCAGCTATAAAGTGCATTGATCCCTAAGATGTCTTTGGACTCCACGGCTCACACCCNTGTGGCTGCTTGATTTCCANAGGAAACTCTAAGCAAGTCACAAAACCTACGGCAGCACAAGGTATAGCGCTGAAGAGCAAGATCCAGGACAGTGTGACAGCCAGCAGGCGGGAACAGTCAAAGGACTTGGATAACACAGAAGAAAGCTGTGGTACCTTCACACAGCATAAATCCAGGGAAGGAGCTTAGCAGAGGTCAGGCATAGGCAGGCTTATACCTTAGGGGATCTCTGTGTGACTGCTTCTCCAGAATTCGGTGAGGAGGTATGGTAGAAAAATTAGGAGAGAAAGAAGCCCAAAACGGATGCTCTTGCCAGAGTCCTGGGAGAGGTCACGTGTCTGACTCTGAGTGTGAAATGATGGAGCAAGGGAAGGCTGCAGAGACGTGTGACTCAAGGCAGAGACAAGCGATCAGTG
Organism: Neotoma lepida; assembly: GCA_001675575.1. NCBI lineage: Eukaryota > Metazoa > Chordata > Mammalia > Rodentia > Cricetidae > Neotoma > Neotoma lepida. Next base: position 212,453 of record LZPO01066384.1, on the reverse strand, counting down.
AGAACACAGAGGATACTGGGAATGAATGGAGGAAAATGATGGGGGACACCAGAGAGCGTGTCCAGCAGGGTGAGTCACCCAGGCAGACCAGAAGACAGGCTGTTCTCTGAGGAGTAGGAGAAGGCTTGGCCAGGATAACCAGGTGTCTTAAAGGCTGGGGGGACCGTGTGCAANAGGCGCAGAGAGGTCACTCTAAGTTCCTAACAGATACNACAGGATGGAGTGACTTATGCTGGCAGCTTGTCTGTTGACACTGGGGTGAGCCAACAGGGAAAGATCTTTGGACTAAGTCCCTTGAATGTACAGACAGCAGCGTTTACAGTGGGAAGGAATCATTTTTCAAAATGTCCACAAGGGCTTCAACACATCTCCCTCAAAGGGCTAGTGANTCTTTCCTAATGTGGCAGCTGGCTCCTAGAGAACTGGATGAAGAGACAATATGGANTCTGGTAGTGAAAGCTGGGTCTTCAGAAGCCTTGCCCCCCTCATCTGGGGAAGCCAGCTGTCCCNTTGTGAGAACATGACAACGTATGGAGAGACTCGGTGGTGAAAAATTGAGGTCTCCTACCTACAACTCAAGAAGAATAGAGACATTGTATCGACCGCCGCGGGGTGCCATCACAGAAGGGGAGCCTCTGGGCCCAGTGGAGCTTTCAGATAACAATATCACTAGCCATTGGGGTACCCTGAACCAGAACCACCCAGGAAAGATGCTTCNAAATTCCTGAACCCTCAAAAGATCTGTAGCACAACGAACCACCATTTTCAGCTAATACGTGTTGGCTGAACTTGTCATGTGGTGACAAGAAGTTAACAAAATGAGAGAATCAGGAAATAATTGGGAGGTGAATGATCAAATGGAAGGAGGACAGAGACCTTCAGACAACCCTTGACCAAGTTTAGGACAGACACGTGAGGGGCTGGACCAGGATGATGGGAACAGAAAGGAGGAGATCACCCATGTCTGACAAAAGACTGGATGNTTGGAGAGCTTGGAGATTTGTTGACCATAAAGTATGGTGAGACATTTCAATGGGTAAGGGCACTTGCCACCAAGCTCTACTACCTAAGTTTGATCCCCAGGACCCATAAGGCAAAAGGTAAGGACTGACCCACCCAAGTTGTCTTCAGGCCACTATACAAACACTGCACCATGGCTCATACCTGCATCTACACACACACACACACACACACACACACACACACACACACACACACACAATTTTAAAAAGGAAGTTAGGGAAATTATCCCAAGGTTGGAGCCTGAGTTATGAAGAGGTAATGGAAACTATGCCATGCAGATCCATCACTTGCCATCATGAATCCCATCACTGTCACAATCGTCAGTCTGGGTATCTGCAACAGTTTTTCCTTTTAAGCAATACGCTTTCGCAAGAGCATGGTCTCACTGGCAGGGTTTCCAGTCTCCTAATTTCAATTATCATGATGGCCAAAGCNTGTTTTTTGAGACNTGAAGTTTGCATTTTGATGTTCTAGTTTTTTTCANCACTTGTAATTACCCCCTNGGTGCCCGAGGAACTTNAAACGGGCATGGTGTTTTTTCAAGGGTCACATGANCAGATAAAATCCTCTGCAGCCACAGCTTGTAACACTTGAAGCAAGCATGCGCTGACCACAGCGTGAGCTGGAGCGCAGCCATGCACTAAACTCCCAGCGGCTGTCAGAATCCCCAGATGAGGCCAAACAGCAAAGCCTCATCGATCTGCCCATCAACACCTTGGAGCTCAGCAGAGAGACAGGATCTCAGCTGGACAGGGGGAGGGGCAAACGGAGGTGTTGACAGCGTCTCCTGTGATGGGTTCTTGAGTCAGAGAGTGCCCTTCTGCGGGCNTCACAGCAGCCTTTACCAAGAGTCAGATACAGCCAAACACTGGGCAAAAGCTGAGGCTGCCCCTCCCCCTTCCAGGGCCAGCACCAAAAAAAGTCATGGACACACTCTTTCTCCCACTTTGAGACAAGATCGCATGTAACCCAGGCTAGGCTTGAACTCACTATGATGCTGAAGACGAACTCTTGACCCTCTTGCCCCCACCACCCAGGAGTTGGGATGGCATGGGCTTCACCACCGTGCCTGACTTGCCTCCCTTTTGAGGGCCTAGAGAAATACTCAGAGACCTGGAGTCCACTCACAAAGCAGGTCAACTTCAGGCTGTTGCCATCAAACCAGTTCTTTCTACTTTGCAGCTGTTCCAAGGCAAAGAAAATTCTGGAAGAGAACTACTGAGGTCAATTCATTTTCTTCCTTCTGCACAGACACCTCTGCTAAGTTTCCCAGGACAGTGCCACTCAAGTGTGGAAATCCACAATAATCCCCCATGATATGAAGGTGATTGTCTCCTGACTGGAGGAGTTATATTTAATCAATCACTTTCTCACAACAGGGATGTGCCAGCACCTACTGTGACCACCCCCTCCTCAAGACCTCTGAGCAGCCCCTGTATGGACACTGGGACCATCTATGCCATCTGTATGGTGGGCATGTATTCATGTGCCTCCTGCACTGTCCAGTGGTTTTCAATAGGGTACTGGTCAGGCTCAGGGGACATCCTACAACATCTGGAGGGGTCTAGAGCAGTGGTCCAGTGAGTAAGAGTGCTTTTTGTGCAAGCATGAGGACCTGAGTTCAAATCTCAGCAGCCAGGTTAAAAGCCAGACAAGGCCATGCATACCTGTAAGCACAGCACTGTTGGGAGTCAGGGGAATACTGGGGTTTGCTAGGTGCCAGCCTAACTCCAGATTCAGTGAAAGACCCTACTTTNAAGGAACAAAGCAGAGAGTGACAGATCAGAACTCCAGATGTCCTCCTCTGGCCTCCAAGCATGTGCACAGGTGCACACAGCAGGATACACACAAGTACACCCAGAGCACACACACATACTACACACACACACACACACACACACACACACACACATGCAAATTGCAGTCTTTGACTCTACTGTCCTTGCTGGCAGGTGACCTGGGATGGTCTCATCTCAACTGCCAACTAAACCTGCTGAGCTAAACACATATATTTCCTAAAACACTCTACACACGGTTCCTCTCCCTCTTCTATGTTGCCTTCAGAGAGAACACAGACTCCAGAGAGATATCATGTCATGTCAAGTCAGCTTACTGTCCCAGCATCCATAGCCCATCCTGGGCCAGCATCTCCCAATAGCCACCCTTGACAACCATGGACCAACGGATACATACAGAGAAGGTTGGTGACAGGTATCTGCCTTCTCTGTCTTGCTGGTCAAGTCACATGTCACATTGGAAGACTCTGGGTTCTGAGGAAAATCCCAGCTGCTCTGTGGCCACTTAGGAAGTCAGCTTTGGGTCAGTGGGACATACATTCTAGAAGACCATAAACACTGACCCTGGCCCTAAGAAGCCAGAGAGCAGCCTAACCATGGGAGCCTGTAGCTATGCCCTCCTCCTGTTCAGGAATGGGAAATGTCTACACCGTCCATTTCTTGCAGTATTGGTGCTTTGAAGTGAGACTTTTCCCTCACAGGGCCAGGTAATCCCTAGAGAATCAACAACTTGTCCCCAACACAAACTAACCAATGTGTGCCCCACANCCNTATCCTCCTGGGCCACTATTCACTCTTCCTAATCATACTAGGACCAGGTGTCAGATTCGGGACAGTCCAGCACCTCAGAACCCCTNGCTATCACTCCAGTAGGCCTCCTGAGTCCACTTGTGCACCTGGTTCAGCCGACACCAAGGTGAAGATCCAGCCGCATCCTTGCTGCCTTTCCTCCCTCGGTCTCCTCCCCACACAGCCAGCAACAGCCGCTGATAGAAAACTCACGGTCATGTCTACGTCTGCCTTCCAGAGCTGGTTAAAACAAACCTGACATGCTCTTAAAACAATGCTAAATCTGCCCAATTGGTCAAAGGGGACAGGGCTACTGGCCATCGTTCATATCGTGCTCATGTGGTCACAGACTCGTGCTTAGGTCACAGACTCAGCCCTAGCCCTCTGCCTCCTGGTAGGCCAGTCCCTGTCAATGCTGGCAGCCCAGAGAGGGGAGGACACGGTGCTCACACTGACAGGGAAGTTGCACACACTGTCCCTTCTCTCACAGATCACAGAAGAGTCTTGGAACAGCTAAAGCCCCAGGCTCACCCGGCAGAGCCAGATCTGAACCCCGGTCTTAATTGTAGGTTCTCGGTCCACTGCTGGGCTGTCTTCCTGTGGACACTGTAATGCATCAAAAACAAATGTGCCTTTTTTTNCCCTGGAAGCAGCAATACACCAATAAGACGTGACTATTCTATCAAACCCAGGGGCTTTGCCCATTCTGTGGTCTACTGTCCACAGATTCTCCCTGGTGACACCCAGTTGTTGGCCAGCAGTGGCTTCTTGGAGGACNATGGCGTTTGGCAGACAGAGTGCAGAGAGGTGACCCTAAGGCAAGGGAGTCTTGAAACTGTTCCCGCGAAGCCCCGCCCTGGCAGAGCACACTGTGTAGTGTTTACAGCTATGCAACTGAGCCATGAAGGAGGTAAAAGGTGCATTGTTCCCAGCCCAGCTGCCCCTCAGGGAGGACTTTATAGTGTGGCCCTGGCAGCCTGGACAGGAAAACGGGGCCTGAGAAGTGTGGGAACTATCAGCTTCACTGGTGCCTGAAGCCAGCCTTCCTGCCAGAAGCCAGCAGGCTCATTAAGGTTTTCCATCATGGCTTAAGGAGAAAATCGTTTTCCAGAGCCCTCTATGAAAGAGAGCCACCTCCTGATGTCGCTGCACATACGCTGTCCCCAGAGCAGCATGGAAAGTTAGAGGAAAGCACTTGACTCTAAGTTTGCTCCTCAGGTGTGGCACCCTGAGGTGGGTTCCAGTGGGATTATGAAGAGGTACCAGACATACCAGACAAGTTCAAAATAAAAGAATGTTAATTTTAAATTGACTTTATTTGGGGTGTGGTGTGTGTGTGTGTGTGTGTGTGTGTGTGTGTGTGTGTGTGTGTGTGAGAGAGAGAGAGAGAGAGAGAGAGAGAGAGAGAGAGAGGCAGAGGACAACCCTCAGCAGTCAGTCACTGTGGGTCCCTGGGATAGAACTCAAGACATCAGGCCTCGAGGGTGCTTTACCCCACCAAGTCATCTCGCCAGCCCCTCCCCTTTTACAATTTTTTTCAAAATCAAGATTGTTCTATTTTTAGAGGGGTGAAGGGCAGAAGTACCCTATGTACAAACATATCAGTGTCACAAGGGACAAAGGCATGCTTCCCTGTGTTGGTCATTCTAGACCAAAGGAACAAGATGTGGCAGCTCTCCTGCCTGGGGGGCTTGGGGGGCTCTAAAGGCATGCGTTGTTAGACCAAGTTGACAAATTAAAACAAGACAATGAAATGAACGGGTTGCATCCATGGAAATTGATGACGATCCTGTCCTGTGACACATGACCATGAAAGAAACACACGCTGCAGCTGAGTGTGCGGCACACGCCTCTAATCCCAACATTTCAGAGACAGAGGTGGGCNGGAGTCTCTGTGATTGGAGTGTTCTCTGNGATCTGGGTGAAGGGTATGTGGGAGCTCCATGCAACTCTTGTAAGTTTTAAATTAACTCCAGGTCTTTTAGGTTTGTTTCAAATCTAGTCTTTGGACAGAGACAGAGAACTTTCCATGGCTGGAGGGTCATCTTGCATCAAGTTGAGAGATCGGGTAGGGGTGGGGACCACCTTGGAATCTAGGGGAAGCCCATCACTCCTGCCAAAGTTATCGTGGCCACATGAGGGCCACGATGCCCCTGCACCGTAGGGAGCTGGCAAACCGGAAGTGGAGGAAGAAGGAGGCAAACAAGGCATCAGCCTCTCACCCAACTACTAAGCAGACCGATCCTGCCGATGCCACACACCCAAGAGCACACAGGCCACATAAATTGGACTCTATGGGATTTTTAGTGGGGGATGACTCAGTTTTCTTTAAGGAGCTGGCCACTGGATGTGTGACCATGCTCCAGTGAGTATATGGGTAACACAAACTGGAGTTGGGTTTCTTCTT
>LZPO01066384.1:15423-34181 GCA_001675575.1 Neotoma lepida | reverse complement strand
GGCAATAGGCTCCCTGATAGGTAATCCAATACCAAGTGGTCAGACCTAAACACATAACACATACACGTTAACAACACTAAATGCGCCTGGCAAGCTGTATTAATATATATAAATATGTATGTGTGTGCTGTGTAACAACAATAATTAAAGTGGTCATGAGTTTGAGAGGGAGGGGNACATGAGAGGAGTTTGGGGAGAGGAATGGGTGGAGATGATGTAAATACAGTTCTCATATAAGAAATTCTCAGAAACTGAAACTAAAACATTAAAAATTAAAACAAAACAAAACAAAAACAAAGCATCAGTGAACTCCTTCAAGGCCACAAGTAAGCTGATCAGATTCATGTATTGGGGAGATGGGTGTGTGTGAGGACAGACTGGGGAGCCCTGTGCACTGCGAGGTCTANGAGGAGTTAGGGGAACACGCCATTCTCCCTGGGAATGTTGTGGATGGCTTAATTCAGACTCAGGAAGAAATCCTCTTCTATAAGCAAGACCAGAGAGCTGACCGAACTTTCCCAGGGGTTGCACTGGCAAACGGCAAGTCAAGTTCTCAAGTGAAAGCCTGGTCCTCCTGCAGTCCTTGCTCATAACAGCCCCAACACAAGAGCTGGGCGGCTTCGAGNTCATGGCAGGGAACTCAGCAACAGAGAGGTCAGACTCCAGATATGTATCAGAAAGAATCCATAAGCCTTCAGTTACAACGGAAAAACAAACAAACAAAATGAGTGGCTGGAGAGAAGTTGAGTTCTTATCTGAGAAACCAATGGAACACGGATAAGGAATTGAAAGGGTAGAGGCAGTTCGATGGCAGCATTCTGGATTTCAGGTTTGTTTATAAGAAGCCTGTAGTAACTACTAGACACCAAAGCAGATGTGTCTACACTAAGGCTGATGGGATGGCTTGGTGGGTAAAAGCATTTGCTGGGTCACTCTGGCAACNTGAGTTCAATCCCCAGAACCCANGGAAAGGTAGAAGGAAGAGAACCAACTCCTCAAAGCTGTCATCTGACCTCTCCATGTGTACCATGGCATAAAAGTCCACAAGCACNCATTGCACACACAACAACAGTAAATAAAGAATTAGAAATGTCTACTTGGAAAGGAGCTGGGAACTCACTGGAGACATCTTCATGGACCATAAGTCACTCACCAATGGTTAGTATATCTCTAAAATCTATTTACTCTTCAACTATTACAAAAGCTGAATTCATTTTTCAAATTAAGCCTGTTTTTTAATCCAGTATCTTTCAAAATAAACAAGGTTTGGCACCTTCCAATTCCTGAAAATACTCAAAGGTATCCCTGCCAGATGAGGAGCTCACAGCTTTTCTTTTCCCCTAGGACAGTTCTTGGTTTTGTAGTACCGATATCACCGGTCAGGCTGCACTGTGTTCTTTTTGAACTTCTCATTTTAACAGGGACGCAGAGAAACTGGAACACATCCAGAAGAACAAAANTGCTAGACAATTGTCTATGCAACTGGTCCTGAAGAAAAGGCTGGAAGACCTGAGACTACTTAATCTGGAGGGGAGAACTCTGAACAGGAATTTAATAGAAATCAAGCACACAGNGTTCCGTAAAAACAGCAGGTGGTACAGAGCTTCCAGGGCATCCCTCCTCTGAGGATTAAACACAGGGAAAGCACACTAAACCGCGGCAGCAGAGTCTTGCTGGAACCCAGGAGCAAAGAAAGCTAGCAAGGAGCTCCAATCCCTTGTCGGGTCTGCCAATTTCCATGGAGAAACCCCATCAGAGGGCTTCTTAAGATTCCCCAGTGGGATCCTAGTCTTGATGTTACAAACAGAACAGCAAAGGCAGCTACAAACATGCCCTCTCCTAAAGAAAGCCAGGCTCATTCAGCTCCAGAAGCTAAGACTGCTACTTCAGAGAACACTACCACATAGACCTAGGCTGTGTACCCTAGGATAAGTAGAAGTGTGGGGAAGGGTTGGGGGGGGACTATGACCAAGCCTGGGAAGACTTGCAGAGACAGCAGGGCTTCAGTGTTCGTGTGGCAGCACAATGTACTGTGGTAAGAGGGTAAATGTCCCCCAAAGGTTTGGATGTTTAGGGTTTGGTTGCCAGCCTGTGGCACTACTGGGAGTAGTGGCAACTTTAGGAGGTAGGTCTTAGAGGGAGGAAGTTAGGTCATTAGCAGGTAGGTGATCTTTGAGAGAACTGTGAACCCTGGCCCCTTTCTCTCTTTCTGGAGGTAAACAGCTTTACCTCATCATGGACTTCCTGCTTGTGATGTTTTGTCTCAGCACAGTCCAAAAGCAATAGAGCCAACTGACTATGGACTACAACTTCCGAAACTGTGAGCCAAAACAGACCTTCTCTTCCTCTAATTATCTCAGTGTTTTCTCCAAGGGAGAGCTACTGCAGCATCACAATGGAGAGAGAGCTACTGCAGCATCACAACAGAGAGCTACTGCAACATCACACCGGAGAGCTACTGCAACATCACACCGGAGAGAGAGCTACTGCAACATCACAATGGAGAGAGAACTACACAGCATCACAATGGAGATTTAGCACATAAGCTAACTGGTGCAGACTAGGCTACCTGGAATAAAAGAAAATTCAGATCATAACTGACAGAATTCTCTATCTCTTATTCCTAAAACCCAACTCTAGGCCCAGCAGCAGTAGACACACAGAACTTTAGCTTACTGTTTGTAATTCTATTCACCTCTCTCCTTTTGTTATCTGTCACTAGGAGGATTTTCAAGAGTATCTTTCAACACTTGGAACTGACTATCAGAGGTGGACTATCAGAGTTTTAACTCATATAAAATTACATATGTTATACAAACATACTTACCATGTACAACATATTTTTGAAGCATGTGTACATTAACTTAATTAGTATAAGCATCAACTCACATCGTTACCATTTTTATGGTGATTAACACTTAGCAATATTCAGGACTGCTTTATTGACTACAGCATGTTACAATTCATCCCCTGAACTTATTCCTTCTATCTACACGAAATTGTGTTTCCTTTGACAACACCCCTTAAGTTAAGTTCCCCAGGTAACCTGTGGGACTCTCCGCAAGTCCTCCCTTTTAAATTTACTTCACATGTAAGTGAGGTCATGTGGTATTTACCTTTCTGCACCTGGCTTATTTCGTTTACTGTAAGGCCCTTCATGTTCATGTGCTGTTGCAAACATCAAGATTTCCTTCTGTTAATGGATGTATATTCTGCTATGTGCATGTACCACATTTCTCACCTACTCATCTGCTGGTGGATACTTAGGTTATTTCCACTGTTTGGTTATTATGACTAGTTATTATGACTATGCAATGAACAAGAGTACACAACTCTTTGACACAACTGACTTCATTTCTTTGGATGGGGATTGCTGGATCTGTTGAGACCTTGTTTGAATCAAGAATTCAGAAAAGACCAGTAGGGACACAGACACTAGGAAAACAACATGTTGTTGTCCCCTGACCCAAGATTCTAGCCACCAACCAAAGCTGAGCTGAGATTTTGGTGGGGTGCAAAAGGAATTCACATTTGATCTCATTGTATTATTTGTTCATATATTACACAAACATGAAATCATCTAAAAAATTTGGTTTCCGGTAAGACATATAAAAATGCACTATGTACAAAATTTCACCCAACAAAAGTCTAAATTTTCATGGTCAAACAAGATTGCAGCCCTTGTATTTAAACATTTCACAACACTTAGTTTTACATCTGAAATCATCACATAAAACAGCCTTCTAAGGATCCTGTCTTCTCAGTGGTTTGAGAGAAACTTGTAACATTATCCACCAGTCTCTGTGCAAAATAACGAATGTAATATCTTTCAATGTATAGTGGTGGGTGAAGAGTACATCTGTTTTTTTACCATTGGACAGATGACGGGAGGAGAATGCCTCTGCCTGGGATGCTGAGATGTCTGCCCAGAGCAGCCAGACCAGATGATCCCTGGGTTTCTTTCACTGCGTGATTCTGAGCGTTGGCTCTGAGCCCTAGCAGGCTTCACTGACTAGGCAGGAGACGGAATGTTCAACTCAACACTTTGCAAAATGACTCTACACACGAGTCAGGGTGAAAGCAAAGTTATCTTCTAGTTCCCCAGAGGTTGCACTACCCTCTTCTAGCTGGCCACATGAGATATAAGGGCCAAAGACTCAGCATCTTCCCAGGCTGAGATTCCAGATAACACACTGGGTCCTTAGTGTGACTGTCTGAAAGCTGCCCAGCTCTGGTGAGTGCATGCGTGAGATGGTGGCACAGACGTGTGCACACCAGTGGTAAGTAAATGTCAAATGTCTTCCTTTATGGCTTGCTACCTCACTGTTTGAGACAAGGTCTCTCATTGAACCCAGAGCTTACCAATGGGCTAGACTGGCTAGCTAGAAAGCTGTATGAGTTTTACTGTCAATCCACTGAACAGTGAGGTTACAGAAGCACACTACCACTCCTGATTTTGATGTTAAGGATTTGAACTTAGATCCTCAAGCAGGTACTTTTACTTCATAAGCCCATCTCCTCAACCTGGCTAGCTCTAACAGAAAAGCAGACAACTTCAGAAGCCCCGCTCTGGCCCAGGCAGTTTTGAGTTTTACCATGCATCTCCCTCCTAAGACTTACTCTTGGCTGGGACATAGAAGAACACAGGATCCGTCCACGACCCATTGCCGGAGAGAGAGGTGGCTTGAATCCGGGCTGTATAGTTCCCTGGGTTTAGCCGATTAAGCTTGGCCCCTCCATACTTCCTGTACTCCTGTCTGGACACACATTCCCGCTGATCCTACGGAAATGAAACATTAAGTGTTAATTTCCTACCAGCGTGAGCGACGTCTGACACCTGCTAGTTCAATTCACCATGCTGGTAACTCCAGCTGCCCAACATCTGCCTAGCCATCGTCCAGGTCATCAATATAAAGGAAGAAATTACATCTGTAAAGGTGGTCCTTAGGTGGCACATGGAAAACTCTCATCAGTCATGTTTGTCACCGAACAGAACTCCAAAGGAGTTATCAAGATGTGTCTAGTCTGTGGCACAAGGCCTATCTACAGTGAAATTGTTTATAGGTAAAGTACAGTCAGCCTCTTGTACTGTGGTTACTACTCCACAGAGCCTGGGTTTCTGGAAAGACTCTGATCCTCACTGACTGACCACCTTTGCGCTGTCTATTCAGTGAGCCAGCAGAGCAGTGGCGTGAGATAGCCTGTGCTCTCAGGGATGACAGAAACANNCACAGGTGCAGGCCACAGTCCCAGCCTTACCTCGACTTGCGATCCGTACTTTATTTCATACATTAGAATCAAGCCATTGGGGTTCTCAGGTTCTGGCCACTTTAAAAAGATGGAGTTTTCAGGTCTTGGCTCCCAGGTCACTGGTCCAGGAATGTCATCTGCTCCTTCTGCATAAGGATGTAAACAAGCAGCCNAATAGGGTTTAGGTCTCCAGAAAGCATAACAAGTGGTGGGCTAACACGAAAATGACTCTTCTCCTAACTCATGTACATGCAGGACTCTGCACAGGGACATCGTGGGGGTCCTCCTGAAATGGCTGCTAGCACAAGGTGGAGGACTAGGTACTGGATATGCCTGGTGACCTGTCATCTCAAGATGCCACAGCACCTCCCTTCTGACCTACTGTCACCAGAAAAACCTGTGACCGAGTACAAGAAAACATTCCTGACAACCTAAATCACCTTCTCCAGGTCCATTTTTCCTATCTAAAGAAAAAAAAATGAACCCTTCATACACAGCAGCCCTGAAGGAGAGCAGTGAGCTTCAGTGTGCTGAGCCTCTAGCTGTGGCACTGACTCTCTGCAGCCTGCATCCTCACAGCAACTGCAGCTCCCATACAGGAGGAAGGGACAGTTATAAGGCTAGCCTTAGAGGCAGCTGCCAGGAAACCTGTGCCAAGAGCAAGGAAGCTATTCCTGCCATCATCTCTTCCAGCTACTGCCGGCCTCACATTGAAAACTGAGGCAATGAACCAAAGCTGTTAAGAGTAACAGCTGAGAAAGGCCATGGCAGATAAGTTGTTCTCTGTCTCTTCCAGGAGGACAGGGAAACTGAGGCACAGGAGGCTGAGGGCTGCATGTGAGTGTCAGAGCCAGTTTCAGAAGCTCCTCCTCTCCCAGTTCCCATCATCCTTTGTTCTTCCCATTGCTTGACATCTCCTCTGGAAATGAGAACTGGGAGTTTTCCCAGCTTCAATGACAGGTGAGTGGCCGTCTGGGTGACAGGCAGTGTCTAACTTACAAAGGAAGAGGGGGCAAAAAGGAGGCTGCTCTGGGGGACAAGGATCAACACTTCCTCTGAATTAAGTCAGCTGCTTTCTTTGGGACTTGGGAGTGTCCTCATAGGTCTGTGGTGTGCTTAGAAGGCCTCGTGTTCTTGGTCTCCAGCCCTTGGCACTACTGAGAGAAGGGAGACCCTTTAGGACATGGGGCCTCACTGAAAGAAGTCAGGGCACTCGGGAGCTGCCATTGAAACAGCCTCTCCTCTGTCTTCTCCATGGCTGCCATGAGGAGAATAGATCTCCTTTACCATNCACTGCCNACATGTTGTGCTGTTTCACTACAAGCCCAAAAGCAATTAGGTAAGTGCCTATGGCCTGGAACTCCCGACACACTGAGCCCAAAATAAGCCTTTGCTCCCGGTAAGATGATTCTCTCAGACATCTTGTGACAGTGATGGAAGCTAACTCACTCAGTGGTGCACAGAAGGGCACAGGGCTGTGCGAGTGTACCATGTGAACCAAGCAGGAGCAGGAGCCCTGAAGGAGGCTTGTGAAGACTTTCTTTGGTGAGCCCAGGATGGGAGCTGGCACTGGGAACACGTTCTCTGTTCCTTAGGCACCTGATGGACAAGGCTGTGTACCAACGACCACACATTCGTAGGACTGAATCTAAGGGCTGGCAGCTCTCCCCGCCCCCCCAGGCTGCAACGTGCCGTACCTGCAGGCATGGTTCTTGCAAAGACAAAGTTGGAGGCACTGCAGCCCAGCTTCTCAGCTTCGTGGTTGCAGCTGTGGATATCAATGCGGTACAAAGTGAAAGGCCGGAGGTTGGAAATGACGGTTCTCTCCTTGTTATCCACTCTGCTCTCAAAGAAAGGGTACTCCGTCTCCAGTTCTTCTGGGTCTGTGATGTTGTAGGTGTCCGCCACTGTGGTGTTCCTGCTTCGGCTAGACATGGTGGTGTTGGCCACTTGCATGACATCTCTCCGCCTCCTTTCAGGTCTACAAGGAAGAGAAGGTCAGCTGGTAATCGTGTCCACTTTCTTTGTCTTTTCTATGGCCAAGATGGAAGTAACAGAAAAGGAAAATCCTAACCTTGAAGTAAATGAAACTCTTTAGGCTCCCTGGATAAGAACCAAAAAATAACAAGGGGATTTCCTTCTTCATGACCCATTTTGCATTCTCTGTGGCACCCTCAGAAACACCCACACACTCACACCTCCACCCACACAAGTGGTCCATCAATGTTACTAGGAAACAATGCACCAGCCATTCTTAGTCAGGCACTGTTCTGTTTTACCCAACTGACAATGCTACTTGGTCAGCCCTGTATGACTGGGCATTGAATAAAATCAACCAACCAGCCGCCTTTAAGATTGATTAGGGGAAAGGTGAGGTAGCTTAGGCCTAAAAACAGGGCAGAAGTGACCCAAAGGCCTACTGCAGTAGCTTCCTTGATCTAATCTGAAATGAAGATGCCCTGGTTTGAGCAGCTATCAAGTACCACATCCCAGGGCTTTTCCTGAGGAACAGGGGTTCCTACTGATGGATGCCTGCAGTCCCTAGCATGCATCACGGTTTTGGAGGGCCATCAAGTCTGGCTTTGCCTTTCCTTTAGCAGTGGGTACCTGTGGCCTCCCAACATTCTGCCTGTGAGGGGAGTGGAGCCTCTGCCATTGTCTTGTGTTGGCTTGAGAAACAACAGAAAAACAACAGGAACAGATGACTGGGGCTCCCTCTGTCTCCAGAAACCTTAAAATCAGGCTTCTAACACTGGTAAGAACTGAGAAAATAAAACTATGACACCAGACAAGCACCCCTATGAGGTATACACAACCCTCAGGCTAGCTGTAGGTGAATGGTGAGGAAGCTGAGTACTGCTGCATTGCTTGGAACTGGGCAACGGATGAGAGAAAAAGGTGGGATGCAGTCCATCTGGTAAGAACACTAAGAGTGCAAGAGAACAGGGGAGCCCAGAATACGGAGCGCCCAGCAGAGAGGAGCAGAGGTCCACATACAGAGGGAGGTGCCTTGGAAGCCATGCCTCAGGCCTGTGGATGTTCCCTAAACCAACATCTGCAGGAGTAAGGCAGAGAGGCAGGGCATGCTCCCCAGTCTGCCCAGCTGATGCATCTGCTATCAAAGGCACAGTTCTTTGCTGGGCAGGCCCCACTACAAGTATAGAAACTGCCCATGCAGGGGCCCATCTCAAATGTCAGGAATGGGCATTTGTTTTCATAACGCTGGAGAAGGAAGAGCTAGGAAATCAGAGTCCTAGTTTACCTGTCTCTTATACACATCTAGATGTGTATAAGAGACAGGTGTGTGTGTGTGTGTGTGTGTGTGTGTGTGTGTGTGTGTGTGTGTGTGTGTGTGGCTAGGGAGACATTCAGAACATCACTAACAAATTTCTTGCCTCCCTTTCAAGACCAGCACAACACAAACTTGTGCCTATATGTAAGAAGTTGCTTGCGTTTTATTTATTGAAAAATGGTACTAGGTCCACTCCCTGCTTTGGGCCACCTCCAACAAACTGGGTTACAGTACCAAGCATACTCAGTAGTCTACTTATTTGTAAACACCACACTTCTGCAGATTGAATAATGGTTACTGCAGATACAGAGTCAGGACTAGGGAGGGAGGCAATATAGGCATTAGAAGACTGAGGATGATGTAAACAGAGTGGCCCAGGTTGGTCAACAGCTACATTCCAAATGGGGATGGTACAGCACCCTGTACCATCAGCTTTCCTCACTTCATGAAATAACCTACTGCTATTAAAAAAACTTGTCCTTCTTAACATTTATCAACATTTTAGTGATGCAAACTTTGTGACTTGACAAATAAAGATAGCAGCCAATAAAAGTCACTGACAAATACCAAGCTCAGGAAGTGACTTAATAAACACTAGCTTCCATTCTACTATCAACACGCAGGCAGACACTGCGGACTGACTCAATCTGACTTACTTGCTTTCGCCCCCAAATAAACTGTGCCTAGAATGACATGAAAGTAAACCAGTTTTAGGTAATTCAGTTGTACAACAACAACAGACCTCATGACTCATTCCTGACATCTAGGGTGCTCCTTTACAGGGACCTTGGTAGAACTTGTATGGATGACAGATCTAAGCCTTGGTAGGAGGCAAAAAAACAAAAACAATCAAACCAAACCAAAAAACCCACATAGCCAGGTGTGGTGACACATATCTAGACGTTGGGCTTGTTTTAGGACAGAGAAATCAGGCTGCGTGACAGGGTGACGGCATTCAGCACGCAGGATCTGGCTGAGAGTACAAACACTTGAGTAACATCTAGGTCAACCACAGCCCTGCTGCCCCCCTCACTTAACCTGAAGTTCCACAGCTAATGATAACAACACTAGCAAAGGTGATGTCATTTGAATACAACTACGTGTTAGGGGCTTTCTGCTATGGTTTGTCCTCCCTTGGTTCTTATGTTGGACCGCTGGATGTCTGGTCACCAGTGTGGCAGGTGCATGAAGGAATGGGCCTATTTGGAGATCCTGTTGTGACTGGGTGGTGTTATAAAGAGGGTTTAGCGCTGGTCTAAACAGAAGTTGTCACAAAAGCAAAACTAAGCTCTCAACTCCTGCCCAGCTTCCTGTCTGCCTTGTGCTCTCTCCTCCTCACAAGCACTTCTGCCATGACGCTGGGCCGTGCGGCATAGCCAAGGATGCCTTCATCAGAGCAGAGCACATGGTGGCTCTGTGCTCCTCTAGCTTTCAAACTGTTGAGCTATGCACGCCACCAAGCATCAGATAATTTGTTAGCAACCACGAAAGAACTAATAATCCTCACTCACAACNGGATCCTCTGGCAGATCCTAGCACGTGTAAGGTGAAGAAGTCCTGGAGTTGACTGACACCCAGTACAGTGTTGGGATAGGGGAGGACTTCTTGCTTGGCCTCCCTGGGACACGATACCNGGGCATTCTTGTGGTTACAGGAACTCTTACTAGCTGAGNGTTGATTTGGCCCACATAGACAACCCATTCAAAGGTAAGAGGTTTGGTGTTGGAAAATGTAGGTCCGAGACCCAAGACTCAAACAGATGGTAACTTAATTAGGACAGAGAGGTCACTGCATCCGGTTTTTAAACACCTCTTGATTTCTCTCCTGTCTCCAGGTTTTCAAATTCAAGGCAACACATGTGATATACAGGGAACATGAGTTAGAAAAACAAACAGCACTGTATCCTGACCCACAAAGTTGACTTCCACAGTGGTCCAGCAGCCTTCCAACCAACAGGAGCTGAGCCCAGTGGGGCATAAGGGAGAGGGCACAGCCTGCTCCAGGGCACTAGAAGCTCTAGTCATTTTAACTGTGAGATGAGGGGAGGGAGAGAAAGCTGCCAAGAAGCCAGAAGTTCTATTCTCAAAAGGACTGGAACCTCCAGAGCTAACAGGTCTTTATCTTCTGCTCTGTTGACTCTTCAGAGTAAGATGGCTACCTTTGACTACTTCACAAATATCAAGGAAGTCATTTTAAAATCCATTGTTGATACAACCCAAGAAAGGCACTATGGGCAGCAGGATAAACAGCAGCTAAAGGCTTGGGAACCTCACGGGGAGGAAACAAGGCCAGAGAACTGCAGGCAGCTGGGCTGCCACGGGGCCTGGGGTGGGCACCTCACTGGTCTGAATCCAGCTGTCCAAGCAGTTTTCAGCCTCCAAGGTTGTGTACAACCTTTTGGGAGGAAAGCCCAGGATCATCTCCTTAATGTCCTTCCCAGATATCACTAGCTCCTCTGGTCTTAACAGCCTGCTGTGGTGTGTTTGCTTAGGCGTCGAATGCTGAAAAACACATACAACTATCGGGCTCATCATTTTAACTGCCAGAAAGTAAATCACTAAATTAAAAAACCATCCACAACACAAGCTTTTAACTATTTTAAGTATGCAATTTAACGACATTTGACTACAGTGAAAATGTACNACCAGTGTCACTGCTTCCANAAGACTGCTGCCTTAAATAGGAACTCAACCTATTAAAAAATGATCACCTGTTTTCCTCTCCATCCTGCTCTTACCCCCTAGGAAGTTCTAATTTGCCACATGTCTGTTCTATATATTTCATATACATAACATCANACAGTGTTTATTCTTTACTGTCTAGCATTTTTGATGGGAGTATACAGGGCTTGTGCATATTGTATCATTAGTCAGAATTTCTTTCTGTTTTATAGCTAACTAGTATTTCACTGAATGGTTATATCACCACTGTTTTACCTATCTACTCATGTACAACTGAGTGCTTTCTAGTGCTGTTATTGAACTTTTCCTTTCTTCTATTAAAAAAATTTAAATTCATTTATTTCTCTCCCCCACCTCTAGCATGAGGGTGGAGGTCAAAGGACAACTTGTGGGAGTCAGCTCTCTCCTTCCATCATGTAGGTTCTGAGGACTGAACTCAGGTGTTTAGGCTCAGGAGTAGGTGCCTTTACCCACCGAGCCATCTCACTGGTCCCTTTTCTCCATTTACATTTTTACTGCGCAGAAAGTGAGGGTAGAACACAGGAGCAGAGGGAATACTTGGGATGGTGTTCCATGCTACTTATGAAACCTGANTGTAATGGACACANTGAGCACGTGGCTGTGTTTTGGAGCTGGGTCTATTTTAAAACTGACTCTGATTGCAGCTCCCACTTGAATCACTTCTCAGCCAGGCTGAGGGAGTCAATGGACACAGCAGAGGGAGGGCAGAGTACGGCCCAAACCTCAGCTTTTCCCTTGACTGGTTTCCACAAGGACAGTCAAGTGATTCACACAGTGCTTGGTGAAGATGACCCCATCTGCTCTCTGAGGGAGGTGATGTGGCTGAGATTATGTAATTTTCATACACCTGCACCTTCTCCCGTTACATGAGCCCTGGGCCCCTTCCTTCGGGGCTAGCCTTTTGCAGGAGCTCTGCTGACCATACTGGTATCATCTTTTGTTGCTCTCTCTAGGTTGGTTCCATGTTGTGCCCCTACCACACAGTGGGAAATGAAGTGATGGGACTTGCTGAATGGTACCAAATGTACCACACTTCCAAAGGGGACACGCACCTGGGCACGAAGATGGAATTGTGAAGGAAATTCTCAAAGACTTTGCGGTACTCAGCCTCCTCCTTCTCGGCCTGCTTCTCGGCTTCTGTTTTTGGACAAGCACAGCAAGGCCCTTTATCACCACCACACACTTCTGTCTTGGGATTCTCTGTCACCTCTTCCACATCAATTGTGCCATCCGCATACTTTCTGATGGGTATTTTGTCTACTCGGAAAAGAACAGAGTGGGCATGAAAGCCATGTACCATGTGCTTGTGAGCACTGTCAATGGGAAAGGGTCTACACTGCCAAGAAACAAGCCTGGCACATGACAGGCTTTAACAGCAGCACTCAGGCTCTCTCTGACAACAGATAAGGCCAGGGGCACCACCTNCCCGTGGCTGGCCCAGCTCACCTTTGGAGCAGTAGTTGTGCCGGTACAGGTAGCCATCCTGTGGCTGTCGCTGCCACCTCACAATGTAGTAACTCAAGTTGCCATTGGGCAGAGTTGGGGGATTCCACTTCACAATCAGCTGAGAGGAAGAGTTTGACGCAGAAAGCACATCTAGGGGAATGGAAGGAACTGGAAGGAAGAACAAAGGACATTTCAGAAGACAGAATGCAACCTGAGGTCGATGTTATCAGGGACTCGATGCAAACCAACAGGAAGCTGCACATTTGACCTGGCCACAAAGATGGCAATAGGCCAAGCAGAACACAAAGTGAACCTGAGCCTTGTTTTGAAAGAGTATTAACTGGAATGCCAGCCTTCTCTTCNGTGCATCTGTTCTCAGATAATCTCTGTGCAAACACTCACAGCTCACGGAGCGGGACCNAAGAGACTCTGAGAGCACAGCCAGGGTTAGAGGGGACTTTAAAATGTACAGTTAATTCACNTGTGATGGCTGCCACTCTCCAGTGTGTTTTAGCAAATGGCAAATTGGACTCCTCAGGACTTCATCTGTGATTGTAAACTTGAATCTCAGATAAAAATGACAGGGAGACAAGATAAAAAGTGGAAGTAGGGGCTGGAAAGTGTGTGGGGTAGTGTGTGTGCCTGCACCTGTATGAAAGAAATGGTGGAACCAGGAACATGGACTCACAGATCCTCTGGCAAGCTTGTGTGGGATGGCTAAGCCATGATCCTAGAAAGCCAGTACATATGAGCTCTGATTTTATGCAAAGTTCTCTGTTACCAGCAAGAGGGGTTTAATAATCTGACTGAAGCTTACTTACTACTGACNCCCAAACTCAATAAGTAGAATTGACTTAATATAAAAAGGAAAAAAACCCAGGACCACTGCCATGTTCTCAGTAGAGTTCCCATAGCAAAATCAATGCCACAGCCAAAGTACTGCCCACCCCCACCACACACAGACACAGACACAGACACAGACACAGACACACACAAGTGAGGGAGGGAGGGAGGGAAGGAGAGGGAGGGAGGGAAGGAGAGGGGGAGGGAGGGAGAGATCGAGCACAGATTTTGGCAATTCCCAAAGTGCAAGAAATAGGATCACAGTATGTCTCTTAAGCACGAGGTCCAACCAAGCTGTTTTTAAAATCTGAAAGGTGAACACATCTTGTGCTGGCTAGTTTTACATCAACCTGACACAACCTATAGTCATCTGAGATGAGGGAAACTAAATTGAGAAAATGCCTTAATAAGATAGAGCTACNGTCAGGCCTGTAAGGCCATTTTTCTTAAGCAGAGATTGATGGGGGAGGGTCCAACCCACTGTGGGTGGTACCATCCCTGGGCTGGTGGTCTTGGGTTCTATAAGAAAGCAGGCTGAGCAAGCCATGGGGAGCAAACCAGTAAGTTAACAGCACTTCTTCATGGTTCCTGCCTCTGCTCAAGTTCCTGCCCTGGCTTTCTTAAAGACAGACTGTGATCCAGATATGTAAGTCAAATCCTTTCCTTGCCAGGTTGTTTTTGGCCATATACTACATCAATAGAAAGGACTAACTAACTAATTGGGAGTTTGGGATGTATGAGATGCTCAAGACTGAGAACCGCTGAAGTGTGTACTTTATAACACACTCTATGCACTGTAACAGAATCTGTTCTCAAAGAATGTTTACTGGTGCTGCAGACTGTGTGTGCTCCTTACCCCACAAATCACTATGTGGAAACCCTAGCCTTTGAGTGTTAGGGCTTTGCAAAGTGATTAGGTCATGAGGGTAGTTTTAGTCAACAGAATTAACACTAACAAAAAGAAGGTCAGAGACTCCTGTGTGCACTCTTTNGGGCATGTGAGGACACATCAAACAGATGTCTATGAGCCAAGAAGTCGGCTCACACTAGACACAAAATGCCAACTCTTTGATCTTGGGCTTCCCAACCTCTGGAACGGTGAGAAGTATGTTTCTTTGCTTTGTAAGCCACTCAGTTTATGGGATTTTTGTTGTAATAGCCCAAATGTATTAAGACAGTCATTATCTTTATACTGAAGGATATCTTTCTACCTCTAGTCTTTGCATATAAATTCACACAAATGTTTGCTTTTACCATTTCTAGGTTTTGGAGTTGGGGAACTAGTGCTTAAGCACATGAAGAGAAGATGAGGGATCAGTCAATAGTTCATACTTGGATATCACAATGCTCTAAGCCTATTAGTTTTTTAGGCTTTATTTGCCTGCTGAAAATGCTGATGGCCACAGAATAAAGATGGAAAACCAGTAAGCCAGTAGAGGCAGGTGGTGTACAGGTCAGCATCATTCTAGGTCTGAGAATCCTGTATTAAAATAGATGAGAACAGCCATAGGTAGCTACATCTTGGGCATTCAGAAAGAAACCATCTTACAACCCTGGAGGACATGGGCTCATTAGCATAGAGTGGANAGACTGATGCCTAAGATGGTACCAAGTCCAGAAAATGGCTTGGNAGGATTGAAGGTGTTAGCAGTGAAAATATAATACAGTGTTAAGCAGTAACAACAGGCATCTCAGTACTAGCCCTACAGCCATACCATGCCCACATAACTATACCAAGCTTATAAAAAGTCAGGGAATGGGGGGTTTATCTGGTGCAGATACCTGAAGCATTGGTGCGAATGTACAAGATTTCACTTTTGGCCCCACGGATATGGTCATTTTCCACCATGGTGAGGGTCACAGCCTTGACATACACGGCATACTGGGTCCAGGGCTTCAGCCCATGCAGTAAAATGCCAGGCTCCCCCTCCTTGTTGGGAGGCAGGTCCACATCCACCATGTTCCAGCTGTTGGAGCCACAGGCATCCTGTCCATCATATTCCGTAACATTTTTAAAGGGTCTGAAAGACAGTCAATGAAGGCCAGAGAATGTTAAAGGCTCTGGCATCACAGCTCTCAAGAAACTCCCCCAAGGGCTGAGCGTGTCTCACTGTCTATAACGGGAATTCCAAATAAAACTCATCATCAATTAGATCTCTATACAAGAATAAAATCAAGCATCTGGACTCGGGGCTCACCAGCCATGAACCACAGAACTGAACAAGCAGCCTCAGAGACAGCCAAGTTCTATATTCACAAGGACTGAAAATACTGCCCCTAAGACATGCAGATGCTGATTTTCTTTCTTCTGAATTGGAGCAGTTTTTTTTTAAACTAATAATAAGAAAAAAAAATCATGGCTGTTTAATGCAAACACTGGATAACTTTTGAACAAAACTAACTTTCTTACCAAAAACAAAAGAAAAGTTTCTAAAATCTAAGCTGGTTTTATAGTTTAAGTATCTCATAATATTCAAATATTCCATTTCCTGACTGTCTCAGAAAGTGGCATTAGTGAAATCACAGGTTAACATCACCAATGTACTGGCAGCACTTTCAAAGAGAAGAGAGNCTTCTGCANAGATGCATGGTGGGTGGGGAGGGGTGGGTCTTCATTTATGAGGTGAAAGGGCTGCTGGCTACTGGCTTCTGAAATTATATGACCATGACCTGTGTGCAACCATTCCTATTTCTCATGGGCTATAACAGTTCCCAGGACCCTACATCTAGCAGCAGGGAAGGTACCATCTGCTGCCATGGTACTTTCTCGCTTCTGGGAAAATGAACATCCTTGGAAATGGATGACCACGTAGACTGGGGAACCACCTGGACACAGGAGGCCAAGTAGGGTGATGGAATGGAATGCCTCCGAGAGCTGCAATGTGGAACAAGTCATGTCTGCACAGGCAGGATAATGTTATCAGTATAGGGAAAGTCTTGGAAGGTCCTGGAAACTGTTGACACTGAGGTTGGTCCCTCTCCATTCTTCTTTCATGACCCAGAGCAGAGTCTGGGCAAGGCCANGCATGTATAAAGCGAATGGAAGGTATTGGACCAGTTCAGGGTAACCACAGTGAGAGCAGTGTATCTTATGGGGTATTTCGGGGACAGAGGCTAAAACAGTATTTTAACCAAGTCTACATTATAGCTTATGATAGTTTGGATCCAATTCTTTTAAAATTCATCCCTTTTTTCTTTAAGTTGAACTTAATCAACCATCAAACCATCTAACACAGTGAAAAGCCTGAAGCTAACACTCTCCTGACTAGCTGTTCCAGGTTGGGACAGTGTCATGTGACAACAAGAGGCCACATGATGAGATGAAGTGGTCACCTGGCCCAATTCTTCAAAGGAAACCCACAGATACCCTATTCAGCCAACTCATAAAACAACCAAAGGCCTAGTCATCACCACCCTCAAGCTCCACACCAGAACAATAGGCACAAATACAGAAACTCACGCCTCCTTGTAGTACACTGTGAAGCTGATGAGATCCCTGTAGTCTGGGGGCCGGTATCGGTGCCACGTTATGATGATGCGGTTCTTCGAGGTGGTGGTGGAGGTGAAACGGAGAACGTCGCTCTCACCTGGAGCATAAAGGCACATCCATNAGTGACAGAGATCCACACATCTCTATGAAATCTGTGCACTCCTGTGCTCTTTCCTGAAGCTAGCTGTCCATGCTAAGCTCCATCTGGACTTTGTAGGAAGCTTTCTTATTTTCCATCAAGAGTCCAAGCGTTTCACCAGGGAGTGCCTATGGGTTCGTATTTCACTTCAGTTCAGTTCACTGCACTGGCCACCTGCCCNGGGGATGGGGCATGAACCCGTAATTGCTCCTCAACCTATGAGAAGAGTCTCTTTGGTGAACAAGGTGGCCTTACCTTTCAGGTCATCCATGGCAGGCTGGCTGCTAAGGGGATCTGGTTAAAATGACAGCAAACCTGTAGGTTGGCCTGAGAGGACAGCAAAGTGCTCTACAGATGTGGATATCTGCTGGCTTCTGTGAAGCCACCAAAGGCAGGTATAAGCCCTTCAGTAAGCCACAAAAGGGAACTTTTCTCAGTCTGAACGTGACATCAGACTGGAAGGCTTAAGACCTCCTCCTTGGAGTGCTCTAGGAGGAGAGACTAGGTAGGCAGTGACTTGGGTAAGCCTTGTGCTCTGTGGCAGGTGCACCCTAGCTGTGAGGTATGGTGAGGCACTGACCCTGTCCTGATTTCAGCACTCTACTCCAATCGTAAAGGTGGGGAACTGATCGTCAACACTCTGCGGGACACCCAAAGCTCTCCAGCGAGTTGTACTTAGCTCCCAAACTGCCTGACTGTTGCTGTCACACTAACAAGCTAAAGGCAAGAGACTGAGAACAACANAACACTGAGAAATCTTCTGGCAAAACATGCTCAATGGAAACCCAGAGAGGACTGCAGGTCCAGCTCAAGTGTCACTCAGAGAGAAAACCCTGACTGTGCTCCCACAGGAAAATAAATGGTCGCGGCATTCATGACCCTCAGGTCAGGCTGGCTGCCTCTAAGGGAGATGTGCTTTGAAAGGCTCTGGTCACAGGCTTTTGTTACGCTCTTAATGGGTAACAGGGTAGGGGGCTCTGCAGGAAAGTGAAGGTGTTGGCTATGTACACACTTCCCACCTCTACAACTCTTCCCTAAATGCCTCCTGGGTCCCCAGGGTCTCAGATAAATCTGGATACTCAAAAGACAAAGCTAGCCCCTCCTCTGTGTGTATATTTGACTAATCCTTGGTCATATGACTCCTTATTTTCCCACCAATGCTCCACAGTCAAAGACGGAGGGTCAAATAAAGCTTTAGCATTTTTGTTTTTGTTTTGAGTTTGTGGTTTTTTTGTTTGTTTTTTCAAAAACCAGGTCTTTTGGCCTATGTCCTATGCATATATGTTATGGTTCTGTAGCTTGGTGTTTCTGTGGGACTCCTAAGAGTGGGAATGGGGGCTGTCTCTGACTCTTTTGCCTGCTTTTGGGACCCTATTCCTCATACTGGGTTGCCTTGTCCAGCCTCGATATGAGGGGATGTGCCTAGTTTTACTATAATTTGACACACCATATTTGGTTGATATCCCTGGGAGGCCTGCCCTTTTCTGAAGGCAAATGAGGAGGAATGGATCTCGGGGAGAGAGGGTATGGATGGGGAAGGAACAGGGAGGAGAGGAGGGAGGGAGAGGAAACTGCAGTCTGGATGCAAT
Organism: Neotoma lepida; assembly: GCA_001675575.1. Taxonomy (NCBI): domain Eukaryota; kingdom Metazoa; phylum Chordata; class Mammalia; order Rodentia; family Cricetidae; genus Neotoma; species Neotoma lepida. The sequence goes on along the minus strand of LZPO01066384.1, from coordinate 15,430 downwards.
ATATGAG
>LZPO01066383.1:227293-244754 GCA_001675575.1 Neotoma lepida | reverse complement strand
ATTTTCTAACTGGACAGTAAAACCCTCATCGTGGACATGATGCTCACACCCATTTTCTAACTTGACAGTACTTTGCTTTTGAATATCCATGGTTCTTTATACACACCATACACTGGTCCTCCGTGGGGTATGGGGCTTGCACATACTTTAACCCATTCTGAAGCTTTTCTTTGTCCTCTTTGTGGGTTCTGTCACAGAGAAANGGTCCCCAATTTTCATAAAGTTCAGTTTATCTTCTCTTCCTTTTANGGACTGCACTTTGAGGGCCAATCAAAGAAATGTTTCCTAGACCCACAAGGGTGATAGTCTCCCCTTTTTTAACTTTTTGTTGTTCATGTTTCTGGTTAAGACTGGGATCTATCTTGAGTTAATTTTTCATCTAAGATGTGAGTCTTAGGTTGAGGTTCCTTATTTTGTTTTGNAAATTGCTGGGTTTTTATTTCCTCCTGGCTCATGAGCATGAAACTATTTCACCAATGTTTGAAAAGGCTGTCTTTACTCCACTGAATTGCTGCTGTGTCTTTGTCGCAAGTCAGCTGAGCACACTTGTGTGGATGGCTTACCACGCTCTCTATTCTGCTTCATCTATCTTTGTGTTTATGCCTCTGTCAGCACCACAGTCTTAATGACTAAGGAACATTGATATTAAGTGAAACAATGCCTCTTGGGTTTTTTTCTTCCAAACATGTTTTAGGGACTCCATTCTCCTGGGCTTTCCACCTAAGTTTTATAATAATAGTCACAGAATCTAAAGGCTTCCAGAGAATTTGAAAGCACTCCTGGATTCAATTTGGACACTGACATCTATACTATGCGGGCTTTTCCTATCAACTACCATAACCACTGTGTATTTCTCCCTTAGGATCTCTGATTATTTTTAATTAGCATTTTGGGGTTGTTAGCAAATAAGAATCAAACCTATTTGGTCATATTTTTACAACAATATTTGCTTGAGTGATTATAAGCGTTATTGTATGTTTAACCACACATGTGCAGCTCCAGCATGTGTGCAGCCACACAGTCAGTAATTATGTGCCAACCTTTCTGAACTCACATGTGAACTCCAAGTTCTGAGAAACACCCCAACCGGATTGTTTAATGTGGCCAATGAGCTGTACCTTAAATCCAAGCTCCTTTTGACCTGTGATTAACGGTTTGTTTCTAACATCCCCTCTCTACCTTGAAGCTCATCATTGCACCTTCGAAGTTTCTTCTTCAAAGTCATAATTTTATGGATGAGAAAACTAAATTGCACCAGCAATACCATGCCCTGCCTCCCAACTCAGTTACAGATGATATCCATTTACAGCCCCAGGTCCCATACAGAGCCACTACTGATGCACTAAGTTGTTCCTTTCCTAAGCCCACACGACTGTCTTCAAGTGTGTCTTGTCTCTTCTGCTTTATTATTTGGTATCATTTATTCTGCTTTATTTGCTGATTGAGAGATCACTGCCTTGCTAGCTTTGCTTCACTCTGCATCATCTTGAAATTTTTTTTCAAGTGGGGGACTTGAAAAACTGGGATGTACCAGAGTAAAACCCCACCCCAGCCTCCAGAACCCTACATTGCCAACCACAGCGAACTCCATTTCCAGCTACTGGTGACAGATAAGAAAGGAACTAGTGTTATAGAGCTCGGGAATGAGAGTTGAGAATTAAGTGGNATAGAGACAGATAGTTGTGTCTACATGTTTGTGTGTATGTTTGTAGAGGTGTGTGCATGTAGAAGTCAGAGGTCAACACTGATGTTGTTCACCATTGCTCTCGTCTGATTTCTTGAGACAGGGTCGCTCCCTGAACCTGGAACTCAGGAACTGGCTAGAGTGGCTGGCCAGCTAGCCCCAGTGACCCTCTTTCCTCCACCTGGGATCACAGGTNGGTGTCAGGTTCTCATGCTTGCACATCTGGCACTTTTACAGCCTGAGCCATCTCCTAAGCCTCTCACAAGAGTTAATATTTTAAAATGTTAAACGGTATTAATACATAATCCATTCAAAGATTAAATTAAACTACAGGGAAGACTTTTGCAGCCATCAAAGTTTTCTCTGTCTTCTTCACAGGCAGGAGATAAAGGGATGTCTGGAAGTCCTCCCTTAAAGATCCAACAAGCCATATGCTTCTCATACAGTTTCCAGATAAATGCAATTTATCTATCAAAATGTTAAGACTGGCTGCAGACACTGTGAAGAAGCAGATCACATCCTCTTCCAAAATTTCATTCAAATGCTAAGACTGACGGTGTCACGAGCATGCAAAGATGCTGTAAAAGGTTTACTACTTCCACAGGGGAGCTTTTCTTGACTGGTCTGAAAAAGCAGCTAATGTGAAACTAGACTGGGAAAGCTGACGGAGAGCAAGGCGGACCATGCACACCTGAACCAGTCCTCGGAAGGCTGAGTACTCAGGCAGGAGGACTTAAGTTCACAGCCTAGGCTACNTCGTGAACAGTAAGAACGTGTATAAAACAAGGAAGCAAAAGCCATTGGTTCTGTTTGGTTTTCTTTTGTGTTTCATTTGTGTGTGTTGGTTAGGGAGTGGGTGAGTGGGTCAGCATTCCTGCTTTGGGACTTTNGGCTTGCATGGTTTAAATGCCTCTACTGCACTTTTTATCATCCTGACCATATGATAAGAATAACTCTTAAATTAGCTTCAAGGATTCAAACATCAAACAATGGAGCCATAGTCTTTGACTATGAGAGAAAGACCACACACACTCCGTGCCATGTAATATAATAGTTGGCTCAACAGAGCCCTCACACANACTTGATCTGAGACAACCTTGTCAAACATTCCATAAAAATTACTAAACTCATATGACCATGGAAGGCTGTGGGAAACAAAGAAATACTATTTTAGGAAAGATTCTTTTTCGTCTTTCATGCATCAGACTAGAAAAAGTTTCACATAATTATGGCACCCAGTATGGCCCAGAATTTAATATGTTAAGCAAATCTAAATGCTAAAACAAAGGTTAAAAGTGTATACCACATCTTTTTCAAAGCAGGACAATAACACAATACAATCATAAACAATTTAATTGTGTATTTCCCCCCAGGCAAATCTATTGGAGTTTATTTTGGAGTTTATTNTGAGAAAATAGTCAAATAAGCTTTAAATGTACAACTACATATACACACATAAGAATATCCATCGAGGGCTGGAAAGATGGCTCAGCNATTAAAGACTAGGCTCACAACCAAAAATATCAGAATATCCATTGAGGTATTGGTTGAAACAATGAAAAGCAGTTGGCAACAATCTATATAACCCAACTATAGAGATTTAGGTAAAATATCCTGTCCTTATTTGATGAAATGCAGCCATTAAAGACTGAAAATGGCTCAGTGGGCAAAGTGCTTGCTGTGCAACCATGAGGATCAGAGTTCAAATCCCCAGAACCCACATAAAAACCAGGCATAGAAGCTCACATGTCTACCTCCCCAGCACTGGGGAACAGAGACAGGCAGGCAGTCCCCAGAGGCCAGCCAGTCTAGCTGAAAGGATGAGCTCCAGATTCAGTGAGAGACCCTGTTCCAACAAAATGTTGTGGAGAAGTGCAATAGGAAGACTCCCTGGGTCAATCTTTGATCTCCATAAGCACCTTTCTAAACCACCTGCACATGAGTGGACACACACAGTATGCAATACACACACACACACACACAAAGACTGAGAGAAATACTTAATGATAAGGAAATATTATTCCTATATTGTGTTTACATGAGTATTGGGCATGCATGTATCACAGCACCTGTGTGAGGTCTGAGAACAACCNGAGGGAGCTGCTCTCTCCTTCACCATATGGGCTCTGAAGATCCATCTCAAGATGTCAGACTTGATAGCAGGCACCTTTACCCACTGAGCCATCTTGCTGGCCCTCCACCTTATTTTCTGAGACAAGATCTCTCACTGAACCTGGAGCTTGGTGGTTGGCTCCAAGGATTCTCCTATCTCTGCCTCTCCCACATTGGAATCTGAGCGCATTTGGCCACACCACATTAGCTTTTTTTTTATTAAGATCCATTTTATTTGTATGTGTATGTGTGTTTCTATACATGGGTATGTGCATGTGGATGGAAGCCTTTGGAGGGCAGAGGCTTCAGATCCCCTGAAGCTGGAGTGGTAGGCGATTGTGATCCAACCCAACGTGGGTGCTAGGAACAGAACTTGGGTCCTCTGTAAGAGCAGTATGTACTCTTAACAGCTGAGCCATCTCTCATCCACATGTTTGCCTTCTCCCTCCACCCTCCCCAATCCCATCTTANATGTAGGAGTAGGGGATTGAACTCAGGCTCTCATGCTTGTGCAGAAAGCACTTCATCCACGGAGCCATCTTACCAACCACAAATATAGTAAAATCCTGGCAGCTAAAATATGAATGAAAATGAAAAGCTATTAAAAGTGTCTTCTTTAAAGTGCTCAACACTCAAGTGCTGCTTTAACGACAAAACTTTTATAAATATATCCATTACTTATCCTCGAGGTGTATGGAAAGNAGGGACTCATTATCAATAAAACCAGTAGCTGAGGGTCGAAAAAGAAAGGAAAGTGGCAAGCCTCGAATCTGTGAAGGATCAACTTAGCAAAACAAGTTTTACAAAATCGTTGTGTTATCTCTATTTGCGATACAGATTTATGACTCATTTTCACAAACTGAAGTCATGGAAACTTATCTTCCCCGAGTACTATACGCATATCATGCACTTAGAATTAACGCAAGGAAGTCACTAATCCTCAAAAGACATTTCTACTCCAACAAGCTGCAACAAGCTGTGTTGTCTTTCATTTCATAATACCTTTATTAGGACACAGCTGAAGATCATGAGTAGACAAATAACAGACGGGATTGATTGCCGGAAGAATGCTTATGTCCAATGTTCTAACACCGCGCTTAATAAAAACATAATTTGAAAATAAAATACTATCTCCCTCCAACCCTACCCCACCCCCACCCCCGACACAGCTACATACCTTGATTCTTGCTTTTTCTATGAATTCAAGAGGGGCTTTCCCAAACTCAAATCCCGCTCCGAACCAGGGAATCCAGCCCTGGATGCACGGGGGTCCACGCAAATTCTTCCACCGAAAGAAGAAGAAAAGAACACAGCTTCCCAGGGCGGCGATTACTACTGGTGAGAATAACTCCACGATGCCCATCTTCCAGAATCACAGACGTTTGAAAACGTCCTTCTCCCTGGGCATTTCCTCCTCCACTGACGACTGAGAAAAACGCACTGGGTCTTCCAAACTTTGAGCTGAAACTTTGGCAACTAATTCTCTTGCGTAACTGTAGCTCCTTTGCCCCGCCCCAATTTTTGTGTAATTTCTGCATTGTGGCTCCCTTCCACCTTCGCATTGCTTTCAAATTCTGGCCAGTAGGCAATAAAGAAAAAGAAAAACAAACAAACAAACAAAAAAACAAAAAACAATGAGTTGAACTATGCTGGCCTGGGCTGGGACGGGTGGGCGGGAACACGGGCTGTAGCTGTAGATATCAAGGAGCTGGCAGTTTGCAGAGGGCGCCTAGCTGCCAGCCAATCAGAGACATCGCGGAGCCCCCAAGAACTACATTTCCCAGAAGCCTCTAGGGTTCCGCTTTGTTTTTCAGTACCTGAGGCCCCCGGACCGGTCCAGCTCCTAAGCGGGNGGAGGCTTTACAGTGCCTTATCGGTGCACATGGTCCCTCCCTGACCGCTCTTGGGCTGAAAAGGGGCGGCGCCGGCAGGGTGGCAGGTGCACAGGCGACTCGGGGTGCCCAGTGGTCCTGACCTGCTGCTGAATGTCTGTCCCCGAGGAGGAGGAGACGTTGCTGCCGCTCACGCAGAGATGGCCCCGGACGAGCAAGTTCCTACTGTCCGGCTGCGCCGCAACCGTGGCCGAGCTAGGTACGGACCTCCCCGGCCCTGGCCTCCTCAGCGAGTGGCCGCGGCGTCGCACTGGGGAAGGGATGGGTGGGCAGCCCCGCTTCAGGCTGGAGCATCTTCAGAGGTTGCGCCCTCGCAAGGATGTGGTCAGGTGCCCAGTAGGCCAGTTTCAGGAGGATCATGAATGGAGATGTCCAGGGTCCTTGTCTTTCCATCCCTAGGGATGTTGTGTTATGCCTGAGTGAGTACTCTTGGGCTCTTCATGAGCCCTTAGACCTCTCTAGGAAACATTTCCCCTTTCGTGAGGATGACCTTTTTGGATCATAATCCATTTGTTCACATATTTTTCATCCTCCCTGGGATCGTCTTTTCCATGGTTTATGCAGCCTCAGATTCTTTTTAAGATTCGAGTTGTGGGGGAGTGGTGTCCCACCTTGGGGATTTCAATTATTAACCATTCCTCCTGAACATCTGCCTAAAGTCAGCTGGCCACATCACTTCTAGAGCTTATATCTTGTTTACCTTACAGGAGGGACCCTGAGAAGTAATTTTATAAAAAGGGTAAATGTTAGGCAGGGTAGCTATTAACTGGGGCATTATTGCTGTCGATACAGTAGTGGGTCCTGGCTCTACAGTTTCAGCGGGGCCTTCTTCAGGCTAGTGGGGGCACATGCAAAGAAAGATATTTATTTACAACTGCTTCCTGTTGCAGAGAAGCTATTTTTGTGTGTCACAAGAACATCCTAGAAAACACAGATTCATCTGTCTAACTTAGTCAAAAGAAATAACAAATGAAGAGACCACCTAGAGTGGATTATGGTACCTTGGCATGAGCAGATGATAATTTGTTGTGGGGGGGGGGTTTACAAACTGTGGTCTCTGTGAAGCTATTTCAGATTACCCTTACATTTTCTTGTCCATTAAAAAAAAGGGATAAAAGGGGGGTGTCTCTAGTGCATTAGTCATTTGAAAATGTTACTCAGTCTCGTTCCAGCAGAGGTTTATTTATCTTTCTACCTAGCATAGCCAGCACACTATCTGTTGTTTGTCCTTTAGTCTCTTTCCTTCTTGCTCTTTGGACCATCTATTTGTCTCTCTCCTCTCAAAGCTAGCAGAGCATTTTTTATCATTCACTTTCTGAAATAAAATTCACCAGCTTTTAAAGACATCTAAAATCAGATGAGTGATTAGATACATTAACAGTTTGATTCCTCCCTGAAGCTCATTGGCTTGTACAGGGACACTCCTGTGACATGTGCTGGAGAAAGTTATGTGAAGAATAGGAATCAGAGGCTAGGGAAGCAAAGTTAGTTGGTGAAGGGGAGTACACACCAGTTCAGCATGAGAGCCTGCACTATGAAATAACCAAAATAAAAACAAAGCAAAAAATATATTTTGGGAAGCAGAATTTGTACTTAGATAGAGGTTCCTACCTCTTCATATTTATTTAGCTTCATGTGTTAATAGAACACTTTTAAGAGTATGTATATGCAAGATACATCTGTTTAGGGAAATTATTGGCTAGATACTAACTTTCTCAAAACCTAGTGGAAATATGTAATACCCTAACTCTCTCTCTCTCTCTCTCTCTCTCTCTCTCACTCTCTCACACACACACACACACACACACATCTTAGAAAAGGTATTTATGGATTCTAGACCAGTTAGTGGTCACTGAAAAATCTTAAAAATCTTAAGTACCATCAGCGATGTTCATGAGCTTGTCTCAATAACTCTCTTAGAATCATTTAGGACATTGTATTATGATGTTATAAGTCTGATCTGCCTCATGTGGGTTGGATAGCTAAAATACGCTTTCAGATAAAAAAACAACCTGTTTCTAATTCAACATGTAAACAAATTTTCCAATGAGTGAAGTTGGGACTTACAAAGAACTCATGAATGGACCATGTGTAAAACTTATCTGCTCAGAAAAATATAATTAAATATTTACCTCAATTTAAAGACTGTTGAGCATTGCCAGCCCTGTGTACACAGACATTCTGACGTCACTGCATCTTCTGCCTCTCAGACATCAGTTCTGTGATCTGTTCTCATGGGAAAACACCCGAGAGATCATAGAATTCAGCTTCAAGTTTATTCTAAATTTGTATCAGGTCTCAAATGATCGTGGCTGTGGTTTAAGGATACACAACAGAATATGGCTACTATAAGCTATTTCTCATTGNGAAAATTAAAGCGGGTTTGATAGTGACCATTTTTATTGAAAAGAGATAAAGGCTTGTTCTACTTTTGTGGGATTATTTTGGTTTTGATATGTTTTTTTTTAAATCTGGGGATACTCTAAGGCAGTGAGTCTTAGATTTGAGAAGGCAGGAGAATCTACTTTCTAAACCATCCATCTACTAATTCAGAATGCGTGGGAATGGGATAGGAAGTGTATGTTTTTCACAGATGCCCTGGCTGCTATAGTCTCATACTTCAGAATCTCCAAATCATGGGAGAATATTAATCCTATGATTTTAGAGGTTTTGTTTGTTTGTCTGAATGTTTTTGGGTTTTTCCTCCCCTTCGTTTGTTTTCTTTTATTTCATTAGCAACCTTTCCCCTGGATCTCACAAAAACCCGACTCCAGATGCAAGGAGAAGCTGCCCTTGCTAGGTTGGGAGACGGTGCAACGCAATCTGCCCCTTATAGGGGCATGGTGCGCACGGCCCTAGGAATCATCCAGGAGGAAGGCTTTCTAAAGTTGTGGCAAGGAGTGACGCCCGCCATTTACAGACACGTAGGTATTTATCTTGATTCTAACTGGTAAGTTTGTTATGAGTTCTGTGTTCTTTGCTTTTCTCTTTAGCTGTATCCAAAATCCAGCAAGGATATTTTTTTTTCCCACTGATACAATAGGTCAGTAGAAGAAAATATCTCCAGTTGTTGTTAGGGAGTTAGTGTCCTGAGTTTTGAGAATGGCATATAGAAGTAAACTGTCCAGGGGATCCTTGGGTCAGGCTGGGCAGCTAGGCTAGCTGAAAGTGGTGAGCAGTAAATAAAGTCGAAGGTCTAGAGGAAGACACCTGATGTCACCTTCAGACCTCTGTGCATGCACACGTGTGCGAGTGTGCCCACACACTAATATGGTTCTACACACATGTGAGCATATCTACACACCAACCACATCACACACACATATACATGGAAAAAAACCCATAAACTGCCACCATATCTATAAAGCACTCTAAGATAATTAAACAAGTGTTATCACTTAATAGATTTTGATATAAAGGGAGTTATAATTGTTTCTACTTGGCTATTGAATATTTTTCCCTATAAGTTCCTTGATGGTATAAGACAGCGAAACATGAATAATNTACATCATTTCCCCTTACTTCAGAAACCTTAAGTACAGTAAAAACTGAAGTAGGTTTTAAATTCAAAGTTCTGAATGAACTTTCAGGTAAATATTTTCATGTTCTTTGAAAATTGAAACACATTTGTCTTTGCCCTGTACATCAGAGACCAACTAGNCTGATCTGACAGAGAGCAAGGCGCCTTGCCTCATCTCGTTGTGGACTAGGGTAGAGGGNGCACAGGTGAACGTGCCTTTGCCTCTGTTCCCAGGCTACTTCTGTGGGCTATTGGTGGTAAATGTCTCAGANAAGACCTTTCTAACCCTGCTTCCAAGGCACCATTCACAAGAGTGGGTGTCCCTGACCTTTTGGCTTGNNGACAGGAGAACATGAAGNTGGCCCCAAAGAGATGTGGAGATAGTGTGGCCTTTTGCGCCCCCACCTNCCTGCTCTTTCCTTGGCCCAGAAAGCATTGGTTTTAATNTTACTGCTAATATTCCATTCTTCACATGAGTAGGTTAGCATAGGATTTTTACAAGAGTAAGAATGTGCACAAAAACTTACAGTTTTGTAATTTGCATTTATTTTTTATTAAGTACCAAGTCAAACTTCCTAAACTATCAAGAAAATCTCTTGTATGGGCACCATTTTCCACCTTTTNGACTATTTCTCTTTTGGACCCCATTATTGTTCTGAGCTTTGCCTCTTTCATTTGTGTTAGCCACTTCATTGTTCTCCAGTTAAGATCTTTCGCCTGTGCTTAAAACGTGAAAGGGAAGACTGTTAAGGAGTTCTCCAGTGCGGTTACATATGTTNATTCAAAGAGAATATTCTTTGTACACCAAGCATGTTTGAGTTAAAATCAACACAGAGAGCTATTTTGTGGGGTTCCTTTTCATTCTGTTTCTCCTCCCCTTTCTGTGGTGGTGCTCAAGATGGTCAAAATTAAAACAAGAAGGCAGATATAGCTCTTCTTCCTTAGCCTTCCTTCAAGCTCTAGAACTCAGAAACNCTTAAAACCTTGAGCTTAGATGTAGTTGTGTGTAAGTCAATAAATGGACTCAAGTTTGGTGAATTAATATCTATCAATAAATAAATAAATAACTGACACTGGGAACCCACCTAGAGAAGCCCTGAGGGAAAAATAAGAAGAAATTAATTGCTAATGAATTTGATAGTTGCTGTGTTAGAGCATGCAATGTGGGCCAAGGATGCTGAGAGGAAGGTCAAAGAGCAACTTTCTAAAAAACACAGTGAGCTGAGTCCTAAAGACAAAGAGGGATAACAAAGTAGAGAAGGGAGGCTTTACTCTAGAGAGATCAGAGACGGAGTAAGAATTCCTCCTTTGGAAGATTAGAGGCCAGGTCACAAGTTCCTCTCATTTCATTAGACACAAGACTGAATTTGTGTTTCCGTTGTCTGTTTTATGCAGTGTATTCAGGAGGTCGGATGGTCACCTATGAACATCTCCGGGAAGTTGTGTTTGGCAAAAGTGAAGACAAGCATTATCCCCTCTGGTAAGTCTAGTTTGGAAACAATATTCTGTGACCACAAAATCTTTAATGCTTATTGATTATATTTACGTAAAATTATACATTTGTGCTAAAATTGCTTTTAGTAACGGACTTGATAAGTAATAGAAATCCAAATAAGTGAGAGTTCTGTACATATTTTATACAGAAACAACAGAAATGCATATGTGGTGAGGGTACATGTACATTGCTCCCGCCCTTGAGAGGTAGAGGCAGGAAGATAGAGAAATCAAGACCAACCTCTGTTACATGCGACCCTGTCTCAAAAACAAATAATAATAATAATAAATATTCTATTGGAGCATCTTCTACTGGGGCATCCTTTTTCAAATGTCATTGTCTTAGTTAGCTTTCTATTGTTGTGATAAAACACCATGACCAGAAGTAACTTGGGGAGGAAAGGGTTTATTTCACTTACAATTCCAGGATCACAGAGGGTGGTCAGAGCAGGACCTCAAAGCAGGACTCTGGAGGCAGGAACTGAAGCAGAGACCACAGAGGAATGCTGCTTACTAGCTTGTTCCCTATGACGTGCTCAGAACCAACTGCCCAGGGGTGGCACTGCCCACAGTGGGATGGGCCCTCTCAGAACATTAGATATCAGTCAAGAAAATGCCCCACAGACTTGCCTATGAGCCAATCTGGTAGGGGACATTTTCTCAATTGAGAACCCCTCTTCTCAAATGACTCTAGCTTGTGCCAAGTTGATACAAGACTAGCCAGCACATGGCTTTTATTATAGCTAGTCTGTTTTAATGAATCTAAAACTAACACATTAAATCATTGTATTATCATGTACTCTTGGAATTATAATCAAAAGACAGCAGTCTCGCTTTCNGAAATGCTTGGTAAATTCAAGGCACTGCACATCTCATAGAGTCCTTTAAAACCTTTACATCTTGATGCTTTTGCCCATGTGCCTTTTATTTAAATACCATTAATCTCAAAATTAATTTTCTGAGTGAAAAATATGCTCTCAGAAAATAGCAACCAAGAATCCACAAACTAACATCTCTCTCTAGAGGTGGGCTAACTTGCGATTAATGCATGTTTTGTTTCTGTTTTTTTCAGGGTCTGGCTTTTGTGTTATTAGAAGTTTTTGTGTGGTCCAGTTTTTAAAGCCTGTGTCCAGGAAGTAAACCATGATTCCCATTTTTTGTATCAGTTCTACTGAGTACAGGCTAACAGTAAGGTCTACCACCTTCTGTGCCAGATGGCTCTTTCTTGTTTTCAGACAGTGGGCTAGCATAGCCCCCCTTAGGAATTATGTGAAATTTCTTAAAGAAGAAATACCTGGGAGTAGATTTCACAGTCATATAAAGGACAGCAGGCTTCCTGCAGGAACTTGTTTTGTGTTGTTTGGGCCCTTTTTATAACAGAAAGAAAATGCTGTAATGAAGATACACTGTTTGTCAGCTCTGCCAAAGCACGTTTAGCAAATGGCTTTATATTCAAAGCTTCTCGTTCCCTGAAGTTTAGGTTGTCACTTAATTTTTTTCTATTGTCCTTTCTTTTTTTTTCATTTTATATGTTTTTTTCTTTTGTTTTTAGGTTGTAAATGTAGAAGTTTGGAAAAGAGCATTAACACTTGTGGGACTTGAACCCATACACTAGTGTACTCCATTCCCAAGATGTAAGAACGATGAATGCATTTCATGTACTTTAAACCAAATCCTTATTGTCCTGGATGTTTAGGTGCCTCTGGTCCTTCTTTTGAGTCACTCACTTCCTTGGCTTCCTGGACACTGCACTCTTTGGCTCTCTTTTATCTTTCTTTCTTACATGGGCTGCAAACTATGACTAAGGGCCAAACCATAGTCATTAGTGTTTCATGGGAAGAACCTCCTGCTGAGAGGATACATGCTTATCCCTGAATGTTGAGGAATTTTGTTCTGTTTTCTCTGTATACCTGGTATGTTCATGCATCCCTGTAGCCTTGACTACACTTAGAGGCTAAGATCCAAATCAACATGCATAGAATTGAAGCTCAACTTCCAGGTGTCTCTGTGACTCAAGTTTAGTATTACATTCTTTCATTTTGTTAATGCCAAAGACTCGTATTTCCACCATGTCATTGCTCATTAAGAACCANAGTAGCAGGCCAGTGAGATGGCTTGGTAGATCAAGACCCTTGCTGCCAAGCCTGATAACCTGAGTTAATCTTGGGGACCTAAATGCTAAAAAGAGAGAAATGACTCCCACAAGTTGTCTTCTGTTATTCACACACACACACACACACACACACACACACACACTCAAAAAAAGTTTGTTTTAAGAACCGTAGTAGCTTTGTACAATCAGGATTCCTATGGCAGCCTTTCAGCACAGCCGTCTGTATTCTTCTTCCTTTTTGAATCCCATTTTTGCTCCCTTAATGAGTAACGTGTATAAACTGCCTCACCTCTTCCACCTTCAGTTCTCTCCACTGCAGAAGTGATGCCTACCTTTGGGTGAGATAATGTACAAGTGCCTGTTGCTTTGAAATTTAAAATGTATAGCCAGACAATGGGAGGCAGAGGCAGATGGATCTCTGTGAGTTTGAGGCCAACCTGGTCTACGAAGCAAGTTCCAGGATATCCAGGAGTGTTAAACAGAGAAACCCTGTCTCGAAAAAAAAAAAACATTTTTATTTATTACAGAAATGTAAAGAGTAGTTCACAGAGGCTGGAGAGATGCTCACCAGTTAAGAACACTTCCAGCTCTTCTAGAGGACCAGAGTTCAATTCTCAACACCTCTACTGGGCAGTTTATAACCACCTGTAACTCCAACTCCAAGGAATGTGAAGCTTTCTTCTAGCCCTCCTCAGGCACCACACACACACACACACACACACACACACACACACTCACTGTGAGGATTGTAGACCAGCTTTGTGTGGATCCTGGGGAATCTGAAATCAGGTCTNTCTACTGGGCAGTTTATAACCACCTGTAACTCCAACTCCAAGGAATGTGAAGCTTTCTTCTAGCCCTCCTCAGGCACCACACACACACACACACAGACACACACACACACACACACACACAGAGATTAAAGAAAAATATTTTTAAAATAGTTCACCATAAATAATACACATTTGCACCATTAAAACAAAACAACAACCAAAAAAAACAAATAAACCATAGATAGCACCAGGAAAAATAAGGAAAGGACATTGAGAGACCCAATTCCCAAAAGAAGTATAAATGTTCATTATGTATAAAACAAGTAGCATCATTAGTGAACGGGGAAACTAATTTAAACTCCCTTTAAAGTGTTGTGAAAATGTAAAACAATAGAGCCTTTTATAATATTCACTGCCTATTAAAGCTCCTACTGTGTGATCTGGGGATGCAACACTGTAATTGTTATGGTTGAGTCCTGCTCACTGTTGGAGAGTAGAGGAGGAGCTTTGGCCTACAAGTTTCTTCAGAGAGAGGGATGCTGTCAAACCTGTCACTTGGAAAACTAACTCAGTCTGCATCTTTGCCTCTGAGGCTGACAGCCCCTCTGCTGTTTTGTTACCCTGCGGTCAGATGCCGCACAGAGAAATGATCAGTTCAAGTGTCNGTACCATTGAAGCCTTTTCTCTCCTTTGGATTCAGGTGGATTGATTTCCGAATTTCCCTTTAGCACCTTTTGATCCCTGGACCTGCCACCAGTGCACAGCCAGNCTGTCTGCTTTTCTCTCCTTTGTGTCTGTCCTTTACTGTATCTTTAACCTTNTATCCAAGGCCTGTGCAAGTTCAGTGTGGTGGTGTGACAGTCTGTGACATGGGCAGCAGCTTAAAACAAAACAGCAGACCAACTGTCTCCCTTTGTGATTAGGAAATCGGTCATTGGAGGGATGATGGCTGGTGTCATCGGGCAGTTTCTAGCCAACCCCACTGACCTGGTGAAAGTCCAGATGCAAATGGAAGGAAAGCGGAAACTGGAAGGGAAGCCCTTGAGGTGAGTCACTCAAGGAACGGTTANTTTGCCTCCCCGCTTTCTGTCACCCCTTTCTTGGGCACTTGTTGGTTTTTTGTGGCACTCTTACCCTGTGAGGAAAAGTCATGGAACACAACAAATCCACTATCAAGAGTTTTATTAAGAAGAGAGAGGGACAGAAGGGGGTGTGCTCAGGCTTGTGGAAGACACGTGGGGCAGGGTACTTGGGACCCGCCTTTTAAGGACTATCCTGCGCATGCGNACATGGATCCACGTGGCTACTGCATGCATGCGCATAGATTACATGGTCACGCTGCACGAATTACATGACCACATAGAGCATGGATTTATGTAGCACATATGACCAGGAAATGACTGGGCAGAAATGACTGTCCCACCAGAGCATGGGAGCGTGACTATCAGCTTGTCTAATCTAATCTCTACTAAAGGGGTTAGCACCTATTCTTTCCTGTTACATCTGTGAAGAGACGTGCTATCCCAAGTCCTTCTTGTGCACAATGATGTGTGTGTGCTCTGTATCAGATGGACTGTGTGTTTATAACGCTTTGCTCCTCCTACTACTAAAAGACAGTTAAACTAGTCCCCTGTTCCAAGTTGATGTAAAGAATTTAGACAGCCAGGCACTGTCATTTGGGTCTGTAAACTCAGCACAAGAGAGGCTAAGGCAGAATTGCTCAGAGTTTGAGGCCAACCTGGAGTACATAGTTAACTCAAGGCTAGCCCGGTCTATAGGTGATACTGTGTTTCAAAGCAAAGAGGGAAGGAGAGAGAGAGAGACAAAGAGAGAGAAAGAGAGAAGAGACAGACAGACAGACAGACAGACAGAGACAGAGAGAGAGAGAGAGAGAATGAGAATTTGATCATGTGCCCTGGTATGAGCCCTAACACTGTACTGTGGGCTGACATCCAGTCACTTACCACACAGTGTCTGTCTTTTTTTGGTTTTTGGTTTTTCAAGACAAGGTTTCTCTGTGTAGCCCTGGCTGCCCTGAAACTGGCTCTATAGACCAGGCTGGCCTTGACCTCACCTCCTTCTGCCTGCCTCTGCCTCCCAAATGGCCCCNCCCTGTGTCTTCATTTTTAATGGGGATTTCTGATTAACACTACTGTCTCTAAAAATCTTGATTTTCCTCTTGGAAAAGAATGTAGAAAGGTCAGTGCTGCTAATATCTTGTAGCCTGTTTCTCCTGGGAAAGAGGAGCTCTGACAGACAGCAAGACCCCTCCCAGGAAAGAGNAAAGTGCAGGAGATCTGAGCTGAGTCTGAAGCACTCTGCTCCTGTTGAGTGAGGAGGGCTGGTGTTTTCCTTGAGTGTTCACCACTCAACACTGCTTGGCAGCCCTCTCTAGCCTGCCCATCTACCTCCTGCAGCCCAGGTATGTGGGGAGGGCTCCACAGCTGGCAAAAAGACAACACTCTGATTTAGCAAGGGGGTTACAGCTTCCTGGGGCCTGTGCTGTTGCTTTTCAAACAATTTCTAATCTCTGGAAACGTGCTACAGAAACCCAGGAGGACATGTGTTCATCTGGGCTCCAGTTGTTTCTGTGCTTAGTTTGGGTGCCTGGCTTGCTTTCTTTTCTTTGTCTCTAATGTTGGGAATTTTTGGTTGTACTTGATACATTGTTGAGAGATAGAGAGATAGAGAGATAGAGAGATAGAGAGAGAGAGAGAGAGAGAGAGAGAGAGAGAGAGAGAAGAAAAAGAAAGAAAAAGGAAAAAAGCACGTGGATCCTGGGACCATGGATTCCAACATACACAAATCACAGGAATGATTAGCATGTCAAATGGCACATTGTCCCTGGGTGAGGTTCAGAGACTGCGATGCCTACATAAAAGCCACACANCTAGCAAATGAAAAGCAGGGACTTCCACTCCAGAGCCTCTTGGACCGCATAAGCCCAGATGTTTCTTCTGTTACAGACGCTGGCAGACTGTCTCAAGTTCAGCAGCGGTTTTCACCTGGGTACAAAAGAGAGAAAAACAGGGATAGGATAGTAATTTTCACAAAGATGACATTATTTAATTTTAAGAATTTTTAGATCATCTCTTCTAGTCTTTGATCTAAAAAAACATTTTGCTTATGAGATAAAAGTTTTTTTAATTTTTGTATTAGTATTATGTCATGTGTGTGGGTGTTTTGCCTGCTTGTATGTCTGTGTACCACATATGGGTACTGGATCTCCTAACACTGGAGTTACAGATGATTGTGTGTGTGTGTGTGTGTGTGTGTGTGTGTGTGTGTGTGTGTATCTCCCCTGTATCACCAATAAGGGGAAAACTAACAGTTATTGCTTCTTCCAGTAATTAATGTGGGACCTGGCAATGTAAAAATTCCAGTGATATTTTGATCATTTTTTTAGACTATGAAGAGAAAATGATGACAGAATTTATAATGTTGCCCACTAAAAATGTTTAAATCATGTTGGGCATAGTGGTACATGCCTGTACTCCTAGTACACAGGAGGTGAGACAAGAGATTTATAAGTTTGAGGCCAGCTTGCGTGAAGTAACAAGACTCAAAACTAGAAAAGAAAAGAAAAAGAATGGAGACAAAAAAGGAAAATGTTGGTTTAGAGAGATGTTTCAGCAGTTAAGAGCACTCTTGAAGCAGCCCCAGGTTCAGTTCCCAACACCCACATGGTGACTCACAACCACCTGTAGCTCCCACTTCCAGGGCTGTCTCTTATACACATCTAGATGTGTATAAGAGACAGCTTCCAGGGGAATCCAGTGTTTACTTCTGGCCTTCATAGAATCCAAGCATGTGACACTTACACACATGCAGACCAACCACTCATACACATAAAATAATAAATCATTCTTTAAA
>LZPO01066383.1:170555-195634 GCA_001675575.1 Neotoma lepida | reverse complement strand
TGTGTGTGTGTGTGTGTGTGATTATGGAGTCCAGAAGATGGCATAGGATTATTTGGAGCTGGAGTTACAGGCAGTTTGTGAGCCACCATGGTGATAGGATTGAAAACTGGGTTCTCTGTGAGGGCAGTAGATGCTCTTAACCCCTGAGCCATCTTTCCAGCACCTTGCTAAATAGGTTTTTTAGTTCAATATGTGCTTTTCTTCCATAATGAATAAAAAAAAAGAATTTCAGAAAAAATGGAATTGAATTCTTCAAGGATAAGATCATCGTGGAAAAGTAAAAGTTTTGAGAAGTCAAATTTGTTCATTCAATAGCTCAGGTGTCTTTCATTTCCTCCACCCCATACAGGCTAGTAGGAAACCAGGTGATAAACTGCAACACAATGGGGAAAAAATAGTGCAGGCAGATTTAGAAGNGTGAGTAGCTTCTAATCTGGAACATACTGCAATTTAGTTGGGCCAGGACCACAATTGAGTACTGTCTTGTGTTCTTATATTCTGAAAATCTGCAGTGTGACAAGATGTATGGGCAAACTGAAAAGTCCCCCGGGGATGTATATAACTTTGTGANTGCACAACAAATCTAATGTAGTTGTCTNCTAGGCTCACCTTAAATTATACCCGCATTTTCCACACCATTTCCACCCCCTTGACAAAGATTTCTACGATTTTCTTTGGTAAGAGTTAGGAGAGGGAGAAGAAATCTTTTGATATAACAGACNTGGCAGGAGTTGGAAGACAAACTCAGTCCTCTTGCCCCCTCTACCNATANTCTTATGTGCTCACCCTGAATCCATAAAGAGTATNTTCAAAGTTGGGTGCCCNAGCTGGACATAGCTAGACAACAAGGCAGGGAAGGAAGCCACACCAGAGAAAGTGCTGGGNAGGAGCCACTGACCTCAGACTTCATCCTAAGTGCCTAAGGAATCTGTCATTCATTCATGAAACAGGGCCATAGATGAGAGAGAGGCTAAAGCAACCTACTCCAGACCGAGCAGACCAGACCGAGGGGAAAGTCATCCNGACCCTGCGCACGGCCTCAGCTAGGCCTTGCCTAGAGCAATGAAAATTCCAGCCTCAACGTCCAGGACCGCACCGTTGGCGCCTCCATTTTTTCCTTCCTGGTTTCTCTTAGGAACTTCAATGGCTCGCACCGTGCTTGGCGCGCAGCGCTCCATCCACTGCTGGGAAACCGGAAAGGGTGTGCCCTCCCGGCCCTGCCCTCCTAATTGGTCTCTGCCAGCCTTTCCCACTGAGCATCCCAGAGTCAAAGCGTCCTGGGAGGAAGGAGGTCGCACCCTAGCTCTGCCTACCCCTAGGCTTGCTGGCCGTCCCCGGCTGTCCCCTGTGCCTGGAGGCCACCCTCCAGGCCACGTTGAGGTCCCCCGCGCCGGGAAGGCAGGCAGCCGCGCGCTGCCGGAGCCTGCGAGGCGCGGTGGGCGGTTGGCCGGCTGCCGGCATCTACCAGTCGCGAATCTCCCCGAGGCCCTGCGCCGGACGCCTAGCCGAAGGGTCGCCTCTCTGGACGTCCTTCCCCTTGCCTCAGTGGCCCGGGCCTGGCTCAGTGGGACTGTCTCCGGACGCGCGGGGCAGCTCTGCGCCAGCCTCAGACATGAGTTCGACTCCGGGGCTGCCCACTCCGGGGGCCTCCCTGGCCCTGCGGGTGTCCTTCGTGGACGTGCATCCCGAGGTGATTCCGGTGCAGCTGTGGGGACTGGTGGGCCAGCGGCGGGAGGAATACGTGCGGCTGAGCCAGGAGATCCAGGAAGCCGCAGCTACGCGCGGCCCGTGGGCTCTGGGTGGGGCCTCGGCATCGCCGGGAGAGCTGTGCCTGGTGCAGGTGGGGCTCATGTGGCACCGCTGCCGCGTGGTCAGCCGCCAAGCGCAGGACAGCCGCGTCTTCCTGCTGGATGAGGGCCGCACCATCACGGCTGGCGCAGGCTCGCTGGCACCGGGGCGCAGCGAGTTCTTCCACCTGCCCTCTGAGGTGCTGGGCTGTGTGCTGGCCGGCCTGGTGCCCTCGGGCGGCGGTGGCACGGGCGGTGGCGAACCCCAGCACTGGTCCCCTAGCGCTGTGGACTTCCTTAGCAACCTACAGGGTAAGGAGGTGCAGGGACGGGTCCTGGACGTACTGCTCCTCCATCGCCTGGTGCTGCTGGAGGTGCCCGTGGTGTCTCAGCAGATGGAGAAGTTGGGCCTGGCCAGGCAGGTGCCCGACAGTCTCTTCTGTTCCCTGCTCAAACGCTACCTGACTACAGCTGGAGTGGGCTGCTCCGGAGCTCCAGTTCTCCCGCGAGCCGCCCCCAAACAAGAGCATCCTGGGTTAGATTACTTCTATCCCCAACTGCAGCTGGGAGTGACGGAGCCTGTGGTCGTAACCCAAGTGTGCCATCCCCACCGTATTCACTGCCAGCTCCGGAGCCTCTCACAGGAGATCCACCGCCTCTCTGAGAGCATGGCCCAGGTATATCGGGCGTCCACGGGGACAGAGGATGAGGACTCTGGCAGTGCCACCTGGGAGGAGAGGGAGGAGAGCCCAGACAAGCCGGGGTCTCCGTGTGCCTCTTGTGGCTTAGATGGGCAGTGGTACCGGGCTCTCTTGCTTGAGACTTTCAGGCCTCAGCGCTGTGCCCAGGTGCTTCACGTCGATTATGGAAGGAAAGAACTAGTGAGCTGCAGCAGCCTCCGATACTTGCTGCCTGAGTATTTTCGAATGCCCGTGGTGACCTACCCTTGTGCTTTGTATGGACTCTGGGACTGTGGGAGAGGCTGGTCTCGGTCACAAGTAGGTGATTTGAAAGCTCTGATCCTGGGCCAGTCGGTAAATGCGAAGATTGAATTTTACTGTTCTTTTGAGCACATGTATTATGTGACCCTGTACGGGGAAGATGGGATTAATCTCAACAGTGTGTTTGGAATACAGTCCTGTTGCTTGGCTGACCGATTTCTTCAGAGCCAGGGGATAGAGGAGGAAGAGGAAGACGACGACGACGACATGGAGGTGACGTTTCAGTCTCAGTCCCCGGCTGAGGAAACGGAGGAGGAAATCTCTCTCCCCTCCTTAAGATCCATCAGGTTGAAGATGAATGCCTTTTATGATGCCCAGGTGGAGTTTGTTAAGAGCCCTTCTGAGTTCTGGATTCGCCTAAGAAAGCACAAGAACACCTTCAGCAAGCTGCTAAAGAGAATGTGCAGCTTCTACTCCTCTGCTAGTAAGCTGGACGGTGTTGTTCTGAAGCCTGAACCCGAGGACCTCTGCTGTGTCAAATGGAAAGAGAATGGCTACTACCGGGCCATGGTCAGCCGCTTAGATAGCAAGAGTGTGGATGTGTTCTTGGTAGATCGGGGCAATTCCGAGAACGTGGACTGGAATGATGTCAGGATGTTACTGCCTCAGTTTAGGCAGCTGCCAATATTGGCCCTGAAGTGCTCTCTGGCTGACATCTGGCCTTTGGGGAAAACTTGGAGCCAGGAAGCGATTTCATTTTTTAAAAAGACAGTACTCCACAAAGAGTTAGTGGTCCACATTCTTGATAAGCAGGATCACCACTATGTCATAGAGATTCTTGACGAATCCAGAACAGGGGAGGAAAACATCAGCAAAGTCATTGCTCAAGCTGGATTTGCCAAGTACCAGGAATTTGAAACAAAAGAAAACGTCAGACTCAGTGCCCACTCGCCNGGCCATGTTTCAAGTCATTTTATTGAAGAGACTAGCAAAATATCTTCTACCAAGAAGGTCGAAGGAGAACAGAAAATCAAGAAAGACAATAAAACCATATCCCTTACAGAAGCTGTGGTCGATACAGTAAGCCTTTCACATGTTNCCTCCAGACAGACTGGACAGGACAAGGAGAAGGTNACAAGTGATTATTCTCTCCTTAGGCTGAATTTCCTGGAAAGGAAGCCAGATTGCTGTGGTAAAGGAGAGCTGGAAGTAGGCAGTACGATTGAAGTCAAGGTGTCTCACATNGAAAACCCTGGCTCCTTCTGGTGTCAGCTGGTGAGGGACGCACATGAATTCAGAACTCTGATGTGTGATATTGAAGACTATTGCAAAAGTGAACCATCTCCATATGAGGGGGACACACGCGCTTGTCTGGCAAAGCGAACAGCAAGTGGGAGATGGTCCAGGGCCCTGATTAGCGGCGCACAGTCTGTGGAGCACGTCCGAGTAGTATTTGTAGACTATGGAGACAAAGACGTGATATCTATGAAGAACATACTCTCTGTTAGTGATGCATTTCTCAAGGTTAGAGCTCAGGCATTTCGGTGCAGTCTTTATAATTTAATTCAGCCGACTGGTGACAATCCATTTGTTTGGGATGACAAGGCGGTCCAGGCTTTCAGTGGGTTTATAGATAATGCCTGGCAGAATAACCTAGAATTGAAATGCACAATCTTTGCTTTGGCATCAAGGCATGAGGAAGAGTGGTTCAGTGTTGTGGACTTGCTGACACCCTTTCAGAGTGCCTGCCATTTTTTGGTAGAAAAGAGATTTGCTAGGCCTGTAAAACTTCAGAAGCCTCTGGAACCCTCTGTTCAGCTACATTCTTACTACTATTCTACACATGACCTAAAAATCGGAAGTGAAGAATTGGTGTACATAACACATGTTGAGGACCCTTGGACATTTTATTGTCAACTAGCAAGAAATACAAATATTTTAGAACAATTATCACACAACATTATACAGCTAAGTAAAGCCTTGCTGAATTCAGAAGCATCCAGCTTGATCCCTGGGACTTTGTGCCTTGCCAAATATACTGATGGAAACTGGTATAGGGGAATAATAGTAGAAAAACAGCCAAATAAAGTCTTCTTTGTGGATTTTGGGAACACTTACGTAGCAAGTGATCATCTGCTCCCGATCCCTCGAGATGCCTATGAGGTTTTGCTCTTACCCATGCAAGCTGTTAAATGTTCATTATCTGACATTCCTCAACATATGCCAGAAGAAGTTACAGCGTGGTTTCAGGAGACCGTTTTAGATAAGTCATTGAAGGCTTTAGTCGTAGCGAAAGACCCAGATGGGAGACTGATTATAGAGCTCTATGATGAAGGGGTCCAAATTAATGCTAGCATTAATGAGAAGCTAGGGCTTCTTGGTTACAAAAGCGGTACAAGAATAAAAGACAAAGAGAATGAAATAATCCTCTGTATGACCGAAACCCTTGAAGATAAAAANGAGAACATGAAGTCCTCACCTACAGAGTATCTGAGTAAATCAGGACAGAGCAAATCACACACTGGAGAGCTGATGGGTGAATCGTGCAAACCCAAAATCAGCCCAGCACGTAAGGAGCTCAGATATTTCCCAGGCTCAACAAAAGCTAACCCGGTCACATACCAGGACTCTATGGGAAACAGAAATGATGGAGGGTTTGCCAACTCACCTGTGAGTGCCACCAAACTAGACTCCACCCTTCCTGAGAGAAGAATGGGGGAACCTGGCAGCAAAGGTCTCCCTCCCAAGTTCTGTGAATTCCCACAAAAGACAATAGCCCCTGGGTTTAAGACCTCCATCTATGTCTCGCATATTAATGACCTTTCTGATTTTTACATCCAGCTGATAGAAGATGAGGCTGAGATCAATGGGCTTTCAGAGAGATTAAATGATGTCAGAACAAGGCCCCAGTGTCACACAGGTCCGCCTTGGCAAAATGGAGATGTGATCCGTGCCATTTTCCCAGAAGATAACTTGTGGTACCGAGCAGTGGTCATGGAACAACAACCCAATGACCTTCTCTCTGTACAGTTTATAGATTATGGCAACATGTCTGTGGTCCACACTAACAAAACAGCTAAGCTTGGCCCTGTCGATGCTGTGGTACCAGCGTTGTGCCTCCATTGCTCCTTAAGGGGGTTTTTGGTACCTGGCATAATAACCTCTAAGGAAATGGTGGGCTACTTTACCCAAAGGACGGATGAGGTACAGATAAGATGTGAATTTGTTAAATTCCAAGGCATCTGGGAAGTGATTCTTGCGGATGAGCATGGGATCATAGCTGAAGATGTGATTAG
The DNA here is from genome assembly GCA_001675575.1 of Neotoma lepida. Taxonomy (NCBI): domain Eukaryota; kingdom Metazoa; phylum Chordata; class Mammalia; order Rodentia; family Cricetidae; genus Neotoma; species Neotoma lepida. The sequence continues at coordinate 189,610 of LZPO01066383.1, read as the reverse complement.
CAGGTTTCCATTCAGTGAAAAATCTCAAATCATAAAAGGGGACTGTTCAAAGTCTGCTAACAAACCCAACATTGACACTTCGGAGCTTCTGAACTGGTATAATCCCAACCTGAAGTTGATAAGAGCCTATGCCACCGTGATAGACGGACCTGAATACTTTTGGTGTCAGTTTGCCAATTCTGAGAAGCTGCACTTTTTGGAAACCGAGGTTCACAGTGCAGCAAAGCAGCTTGCGGAACGCAGAAGCTGTATTCAGTGTCCCTGCATCGGAGATCCGTGTATCGTGAGATACAGAGAAGATGGACATTGTTACAGAGCTGTCATCACTAATATAAGTGCAGATCACCTTGTGTCTGTCAGGCTTGTGGACTTNGGGAACATCGAAGACTGTGTGGACCCCAAAGCACTTTGGAGCATCCCATCTGAACTTCTGTCGGTCCCCATGCAAGCGTTTCCATGCTGCCTTTCTGGATTCACTGTCTCTGGCGGTATGTGCCCTCAAGAGGGAAATGATTATTTTTATGAGATAGTTACAGAGGATGTATTGGAAATAACAATATTGGAAATCAGAAGGGATGTTTGTGACATCCCCTTAGCAGTTGTGGAGCTGAAAAGCAAAGGCGAGAGCATCAGTGAGAAGATGAGGAAATATGCTAAGATGGGCATTCCCAAGAGGGACCTGTACTATGAGAAGCACAGCACAGAGAGAAAGGGAGGCCTTGGGCCCACCAGTCCCGACCTTGGCCTTAAGAAACCAAGTCTTAAAATGACACAAGAGCAGATGTATGTGGAAGCCAGGGCAACTGAGCTCTCGGAGAGACTTGAAAAGGATTTAAACATTGAAACCAAGTCAAGTAAATTCTACGAACGTAGCACTCGTAACATTTTTGAAGCTCTGGAGAATTCACGCAAAGGTAGAATGGGTTCTGAGAGGCTGGCAGGTACCATGGATTACCACTTTGTGGACAGAGCCAAGTTTGACGATAACTACCTCATTGCAGGATTTAACCCAATAATGTCCCACGCTAGTGAGCCAAAAGAGTTACTGGAACTGAATTCACTAGAGGTACCACTCTCCCCTGATGACGAATGCAAAGAATTCTTAGAATTGGAATCCATTGAGTTACAGCACTCTCCTGTCGGGGAGGAAGAGAAAGAGGAGCTAGGACTGGGGCCTCCAGTGGCACCGCTGTCCCCAGGCTGTGAGGCAGGAGCCACCCTGGAACCATTTATGGTGCAGTTTCCCCTGGACTGTGAGGCCGAGAAGCAGCTAGAACTGGANCTCCCCACGCCCCAGCTGTCTTTGGATGACAGTCTAAGTCCGTTATCCACAATTGTCAGTCAGAACATCCAGGAGTCCAGGTGTGCCGAGGATGAGAGACAGTCTCTTTGTGTGGGCTCTTCTGATGACGGCCACAGCATGTCACCACTCCTCCACGACGGGAAGAGCCGTGACTCCCCCANACATGATGACATGAACCTATTTGAAGAGGAGTGTCCACAGTTCGAAAACAGAGATAACGCTGCGTTATTGGCACCTTTGTTCTCTGAGGAAGAAGCGAGAGACAGAAGGAAGTGTGAGAGCGCTATACCAGGTATGTTGCTCTTTCAACTTGAAGTTTTTCCGTGGTTCTTGTTTTCAAAAAGAAAGCGGGGGGGGATAGCTATTGTGTGAGGTACAGTTTTTAAGCAAGTTTTTAAGTTTCTAACACAAGGATGGCATTCAGATTTGAATTTTATGAAGGGCATTTGATTTTTGTTTGTTTTGACTTTAGAGAGAAAGTCTCTGTCTATACACCAGACTAACCTCAAATTCATGTCCCTTCTGGCTCACCTCCTGGGTGCTGGGATGACATGCCTATGGGATGACATGCCTATGCCATTGTGCCCCAGTAGGAAGGACGTTTTGAAGCATGGAAAACATAGGTGTAAATTCAATGTGAAATAACAAATGCTAAATGAANTGACAGAGTATTAATTTTATGTTTAAAAATAAAATGACCAAGGGGCTGGAAGTTGAGTNGTTAAGAATACTTACTGCTTTTGCAGAGGACCCAGGTTTGGTTCCCAGCAGCCACCTGGTGGCTCATACCATAGGAATCTCCAGTTCCAGGGGATCTGACTGCTTTTTCCCACCTCCACATGCTCCCCTGCATGCACACACTGAGGCACATACACATAAACTAAATACTTTAAAAAGTAAGCAAAATGACTAAAGTCTGTGTCTTAAAAAGGACAATCCTATGTAAACTGTAAGATGTATGTTAAAATCAAGACAGTAAATGTCTTGTTANGCTTTGAAAACGTGGCCTTCCCTTATTAGTCAAGCATGACTGTAAATAAATTTACAGTGGGGATCACTTTGCCTGTTGCTTTTTTCCTGAACTTAATTGTATCATATGCTGATTTTGCTGTCCATATAGAAACCTTTAAACAAAAATTAGATTTAGGGAGCTTCTGTTAATCAAAAGAGCCAGCAGTCGGAGAAGCCTTGGAGTGCACTCGATAAATATTAACTTTCTTACTTGCTATTTTCTTTGCTTCTTAAAACAATTTTAACAACAAAGCTCGCACGATTTATTTATTTATTCTTATTTTATGTTCATTGATGTTTTGCCTTCATGTATGTCTGTGTGAGTGTGTCAGATCCCCTGGAACTGTAGTAATAGACAGTTGTGAACTGCCATGTGGGTGCTGGGAATTGAAGCCAGGTCCCCTGGAAGAGCAGCCAGTGCTCTTAACTGCTGAGCCATCTCTCCAGCCCCATGATTATTATTAGTTTAAATAATAAGAGCAACCTTCTGGAAAAGTGGTACACATTTTTCACTTCTGAGCCATCTCCCTAGCCCCAAGAAAATAGCAAAAAAATAAAGTCATGTTAAATGGTTACCTCTCTTCACTTTTTGTGATCCTGTGCTTTTCAAATATCTATATTATTTGTATTATATAATACAAATTTATATATAAAAATATATTTGTATAATACAAATATAATATAATATTTGTATAATACAAATATAATATAATATTTGTATAATACAAATATAATATTTGTATTATACAAATATAATATTTGTATTATACAAATATAATATTTGTATTATATTGTTGAATTTGAACCATGATACAAAAATGGAGAAAGTAACATTATAAGGAGAATGAAAATCACAGATTATTTCCACCAAGAAATGTTCGGTGCTACCACCACAGCTCTNTCTCCTCTGGCCGTGGCTTGGTCCTTGTGTACATCTGCTGCAGACAGTTTAAAAACTGGATGCATATTATAATGTCATACAAAATCGAAGCCTGTGTTCTAAGCCCTGAAAGCCTGTTCAGGAGGTAGAGCGATGGCTCATCAGTTAGTAATGTGCAGTGCTCTTGCAGAAGACCCAAGCTGGATTCCCAACACCCACAGCAAACATCTCACAACCACCCGTAACTCCAGGTCCAAGAGATCCAATACCCTTCTTTTGGCCTCTGGGTACCCACACGTGTGCACATATGCACACACAGATCCAAATATAAATGAAAATCAAATCTTTTAAGATCTGTTCAGAGTGAGTGNGAATCTTTGCCAGATATATTTCATATAGTATANAAAGATCTTTAAAAATTAAACATTAAAAAATAGCCACAAAATTTTCCGATCAACAGCTTGACTGAGTAGACAATTCTCAAAAGAAGAGACACCAAACATTTTAACACACTTAACGTCCTTGGCCATCAGGGAAAATNCAAATTGAAAGTACTTTGAAATTCCTTATCTCAGTAAGAATGGCTGTGATCATGAAAGCAAATGACAGCCAGTGTTGGCTGAGATGAATGAATAGGGAGCCTTTATACACTGTTAGTGGGGGTATAAACTGCCGTAGCCGCTGTAGAAAATGATATGGGGATTTCTCAAGAAGTTGAAAATAGAATTGTTATAAGTTACAGCCATCCTTGGGTATACAGATACCCAAGGGGCTCCTAAGTCCTCCCACACAGTCTTTTGCTGTCTTGGTTAGAGTTTCGTGATAAAACACGGTCACCAAAAGCAACTTGGGGAGGTAAGGTGTTTACTTTGTTTTATAGCTTGTAGTCCATCATCCAGGGAAGTCATGGCTGGAACCTCTAGCTGGGAGCTGATCCAGAGGCTACAGAGGGGTGCTGCTTACTGGGTTGTTCCCTATGGTTTGATCACCAGACCAGGGGTGGCATCACCCACAATGGGCTGGGCACTCTCACATCACCAGCCAAGAAAATGCAACACAGGCATGCCCACAGGCAAACCTTGTGGAGGCATTTTCTTAGCTGAGAGTCCCTCTTAGCAAGTTACTCTAGCTTGTGTTGACATAAAACTAACCAGCATATTTGTTTATCGCTGCATCATTCACAAATAGCTATGAATGAGTCAACCTGAGTGCCCGGCAGTAGATGAATCACCAACAAAAGTGTGGTAAACATACTCAATAGGATTTTATTTAGCCACAGAGAAAAATAAAAGCATGACATTTGCAGGAAACTGGATGGAACTGGAGAGCATTACATTCAGCTAAATAGCTCAAGCTCAAAAAGAAAAATACCTTGTATTCTTTTTTTCACGTGCGTATCCAAGACTTTAATTTTCATATATGTGTGTATGGTAGGGTATAGACCATGAAACCACAACACTTTCACTGATAGTGACAGTGCCAGCTTTTAGTAGTAATTTTAAGTGTTAGAGGTCAAATTTAATGATTTTTTTTTAGTTTTGTTGTTTGGGCGACATGGTTAGGATTATATGGATTCAGGACCGCATATACATGTATATATATAATTTATTTTATACATAATTGAGGGAAGAGATACTTAGAAAATATACTAATACATGACTTGCATGTTATTGATTAAACAAAGCTAGTAAACTTAGACTAGGGAAGTGCCTCTCTTGCATGTCTCACACTAAGGTGCTAGGCTATGCACACTGAGTCTTCCTGTGTTCAATCCAGCAGTTCAGCTACAGAACACCTACACTCTGAAAGGCTTCTCTGTTGGCTCGAAATGCGTCGTGTGGTCAAGCCTAAGGAACACGTGGTCTAAGTGTGAGATTCTGGAAGTAGCAGAAGAAGGAACAAGGGTAAGAGAGAGTGAAGGACTTGCTTTCAAGGGGTGCTTGCAGCTTTAATAATGTCACCAGACTGCCAAAGATCCCAGGGAACTATTTGTTTGTCCCTACTCATTTCTCCTGGCAACTTGATGGAGTTTGTGAGAATCAAATCTACTGCACATTTTAATGTAAGCACTGGTAGGGACTTAGAGCTTCTTGTGGTATTGTTTTGTTTTGTTTTCTGCAATCTGGAATACCAGAAATACTAGAATTGCTGGCCTGTTTTTTAAATTCTATATTCCTGAACCTTGTTTGCCCNGATTTACCAAGTCTGAATTAGATGGGATTCAAAAATATACATTTTTACCCCACTAAGACTGGATAGCTAGGGCTGGAGAGANGGCTCAGTGGTTAAGAGTGTTTGTGCTCTTGTAGAGGAACCCAGTTGGGTTCCCAGCACTCCTGTCAGCAGCTCACAGCCACCAGTGGAGCAGCTGCCCTCTTCTGGCCCGAACTGGCCCTGCTTGTATGCNGTGCATGTACAGACAAGCAGACACACACATCCACAAATAAACAAATCTTAAAATAGGAGAACCACTGTGTAGAATGTACATGAATTTCATTAATATTATGAGTGTCTCTGTACTCTTCAGCCTTAGGCATTGCTTCTTAATATTTTGTACTATATATAATAGACATCAAACTAACTCTGCATACACACACACACATACACACACATATATGCTTTTGCTTTGGTGTATGTAATAAAGCAGCCCCATTTTGCCATCATTCCATCCCATCCACCATATGATATTTTGTTTGTTTTGTTTGTTTGTTTTTTGAGATGGGGTTTCACTGTATAGCCCTGGCTGGCTTTGAACTCAAGGATCTGCCTGCCTTTGCCTCCCAAGTGCTGGGATTAAAGGCATGCAACACCTGGTTTATTACATAATTAATTCCAAATTATCTTTAAGGATTTCTATTAGCCATTTCCTCTTCTGACAACTCTCTGATATTACTGTGTAGATTTCCCTGTAGCTTCAAACTCTACCCCCAAGAAAGAGCTGTNTATCTGTAATCTATCTGAATGTTTGCACACGTAGAAGCAAACTTTTGGGGGCAGAACTGTACATACTACATTCTATTGCATTTACCTGATTGTGGGTCTTTTTTTCCACTAAATTTGGAACACTTGAGGTCTAAATTTTAATTCTTTTTTTATCTCTTAACATACATNCTCAACATGTTTGTACTACTGAGTTTAAAATATAGGGTAAAATTTAATATAACTATTTTTTTCTTTTGAGACAGTGCCTCATTTAGCCCAGGCTGGTCTGCAAGTCTATATGTAACAAAACGTTTCTTTGAATATCTGANGCTCTTGTCTCCACCTCCCAAGTGCTGGGATGACAGGCATGCATCACCACACCTGGGGGTTGAGCCTAGAGTTGTACATACAGGATAAGCACTCTACCAACAGGNCTGTATCCCCAGCCACTGATATCATTATTTTTATNGTAAGGATTCCTGTGACAGATCTATCACCTATAGTTTGTGGAGCTTGCCTGGTTTTTGCTTTGGGTTTTGTTTTTTATTAAGTGTTCTCTTTCTTCTTGCAGGTTTTGAACCTTTCAAATGGTATAGAGGAGACAGTAAGCCCCGAGAATGTCTGGAATGGTATCCCCAAGGTAGATAAGAACCCCTCTGAGGTACGACTGTGTAAGCATTAACTAATGAAAGCATTGTTCTTCATTTTTCAAGACAGTTGGACAAGAACTTTTCAAGGCCCTTGTGTTAAGAAAAATGAAGGGGAAAAAAAAACCTGTATCAACAACAGTTGAAAACATCAGTATCAAAATGTGGGATTGGAGGCCAAGTATCACTTTGGGCAAACTAGACATTCATGGTTTACTCCTTGATTTTTCACTTTGAAGTTAAAGAATGGAAAAGTGAGTCAGGCAGTGGTGTCCCATGCCTTTAATCCCAGCACTAGGGAGGCAGAGGCATTTGAAGAGTGATGGCCCATTTCTCTCTCTCTCTTTTTATTTTCAAAGCTTGACTTGTATATTTTATTTTTTCTTTTCTTTATTTTTTTCTTTTTTTCGGTTCCCTGAGAGTTTCATGCAATGTGCTTTGATCATGTTCACCCCACTTCCCCAGCTTTTCCCAGATCCACTCCCCTTCCATGCCCATTCAACTTTGANTTCATTTTGTTTTAAACTCTTCGAGACTGATTTGTGCTGCCCAGGTATTCCTGGGTGTGTGACTTAGCAGACGCTAGGCTCTAGAGCAAACTGTCTCCTCTTCTCCCAGTTGTCAGTGTCCCCATGGCTAGGGGTGGGCTTTAAGGTTCAACTCCCATCTCCATGCTGGGGTTTGGCCTAACTTGAGTTTGCATAGGGCTTGTGCATGCTGTCTTAATATTCTGTGAGTGCAGCTGCCCTGCTGTGGTCAGAACACATGTGTAGTCATGCACTGCCTTTGGCTCTTACACTCTTTCTGCCCCCTCTTCTCCAGTGATCCCCAGGTTTTGGAAGCAGGGGGTACGGTATGATGTTCTGTTTAGGACCAAGTATACTGCATCTTCCCAGGCTGGCCTGCACTCCCTATATAGTGGAGATGACNTTGAACTTCTGATCCTCTGTCTCCTTTCCCAAGTGCTGGGACTATAGGCACACACTAGCACACCTGTTTGTACACACACCCTCTCCTTCCTTCATCAGACAAAGCTGCCAGGGTTGGGAGAGCGTACATCCAGGAAAGGGTACTTCCCTGCCTGTGTGGAATGCTCTGGCAGAGACGTGACAGGGAGGGCNAGCTTGGCAAACAGCAGGCGTGTTTTTATCCTGGTCCCTGGCTCTGAAACCAAACCATGATAACTCATCAGGAATGCATTTTACCATTTCTCCTCATCNGTGGTGAGGTTCTGATTCTAAATTACTCTGTGTTTACAACGTTAACAATGATAATAACTCAAAGGTTCCATTTACTAGGCTGCATTCCAAACAGTGGGAAAGGACCTTTCCTTCATGTCATCGGATGACACCACCGTCAAAGGTAACCTGTATGTTTAAAACTGCAGTGTTTTTTTGTCACCCAGAATTTCCAAGTCTTAAAGATAGAATTACTTTAATCTCTCAAACGAAATGGTTTGTCAGCTTCTACTGATGTTAGCAGAACCAGGTGGTGGTGGTGGTGGAAAAATGTTTAAATGTGGTTAATCAGTATAANTAAGATTTATTTGTTGAAATGTTAGAGGGGATTTGTTGGTGAATTGAATAAATCTTGGAAGTTAACTTCTGAACTTAACAAATGAATATTGTGAANGGCATGGAATTGTTTTCTCAGGGCAAGCAAAAGGTACCAGTGAGCAGATNAAGGCACTTACTGCTNTGCCTGAAGACTTGAGTTCAAACCTAGGGACCCACATGGTAAAAGGAGAGAAGTGACATTTGCAGACTGGCCTCCCACCTTCACACACNTGTGCACGTACNTAGCCATACTCNCTCATCATACAAAACAATAACTATAACTTAAAAATTAGAGTTNATNTCAGAATTAATTTACTTACATATTAAATTTATCTGTCTGTTAATCTTTTGAAGTTTCTTTCTGGACATTTATCTCCATGACAAGATGCAGTTTGTTAGGTATTCCCAGAACTTCACATTTCTTTTTCATCAACAGTACATTGGTGGGTGGCAGTATGGCTCAGTGGGTAGGTAAGCCCACTGCNAAGCCTTGCTAACCTGGGTTCTATCCCTGGATCCCACGTGATGTATTCCAGTTGGCTTTCAATTGCTGTGATAAACACCATGACCAAAAGCAACTTGGGAGGAGAGGTAATTTATTTGGGACAAGGCAATCACTCCATCATTGAGGAAATTCAGGGCAAGAATTCAGGCAGGAGCAGAGGCAGAAACCATAGAGGGATGCTGCTTACTGGTTTGCTCTCCAGTTCATACTCAGCTGCTTTTCTTCTGCCTCCCAGGACCACCTACCCAGGGCTGGCACCACCCACAGTAGAATGAGTTCTCCCACATGGATTATTAATCAAGAAAAAGCTCCACAGACTTCCCTAAAGGCCAGTCTATTAGAGGCGTTTTCTCAGTTGGGTTCCTTCTTCCTGGATGGCCCTAACTTGTGTCAAGTTAAAAAAAAAAAACGAAAAACGAAACCACCCACCTAACCAGTACATGCAGTACATGGTCTAAGGAGGAACTGACTCTTGCCAAGTAGTCCCTTCTTCCACATATCCCCATACACACCACACACACACCACACACACACACACACACAGACACACACACACACAAATAAAAACATAATAGGCCAGCGTGTTGGTTCTCAGAATTGGAGCACTTTCAGAATGAAATCGGCGCCCTGTGGCTGCAGTAGAATCTGAGAAAAGCCAGGCTAATCCACAGATTGATTGGCCANCTTGTTACTCTCATTCTAGAAAAATATGAAATTAGCCAGTTTCACAATGTCTTGAAGAAAAGTGTTGGTACTAGGTACAGAGAACTGGAGTATTAAAAAGAAAACAACTTATTTCTTAAGAATGATTCTGGGTTCCTCTTAGGACACCCGTCTCCCTCCCTGCCCTGTTATCGCCATGCTTTCNCAGCTAAGACCTTTCTTCTGTTTCAGAGGAGGAACATGGAGGTGATGCCGATTTAACTCCGCATGTATAGACACGGCCAGTCAGATGCTGCCTTTCACAAGCTGCATGGTACCCAGACCAAACTTAAAGCACGTGACCACTGGAAGCTGTCCTTCTGGGGGAGCATTGATCTGNGGTGGAAACACTAGGTCCCAGGGTGACAAAGCAGCCTGTTTACTGCTGTTTAGAGGTGTCTGGGCTTGTCTTTCAGCCTGTAGTCTTCTCAGCCAGGATAATTTATTTTGCTAACGCATTACTATATTCATAAAAAGGTATCTTTTCAATTGTTTATATTAAAATAGAAAATTATAGGTTCACGATGGGTGTGACCGTGCTACAGGGCGGCACACCTCTGTTAGCGAGATTTTCAGAAGCACTGTTTTGATTTTGAGGCTTCACCTCACCAGTCTACTTAATAGGTAGCTGCTTTTCTGTTTTAACATAAGTACACAAATGCAACAAAAGATTTGAATAAAGGTTATGCTGCAAGCTGTGGGAGTCTCATTTGATCATCTGTCTCTCCTCTGAGGGCTGGGTAAGCTTGGTGCTATCAAAACTTAGCTCTGACCTGGTTGTGGTGGCACACACCTTTAACCCCAGCACTCGGGAGACAGAGGCAGCCCGCTCTCTTGTAAAATTGAGGACATCATGGTCCTCATAGGAAGTTCCAGGCCAGCCAGGACTGCATAATGAGACCCTGTCGGGAAAAAAGAAAAATCAGCTTTTACCTATGAGTTACCCAGCTGCAGGGACACACATGTGCAGACCAGAAGACAACTTTGCAAGAACTTACACTGTGTGGGTCCTGTGTGGAACTCAGGTTATCAAGAGTGAGGGTAATGGCAGCCCCCTTCCCAGCTGAAACCTCTCACTGGCCCCTCAGCTGGTTCTTTAAAAGCTATTTCCCATTGTCATCATGAACTCTGGGGTGTATGTTAATATTGTCTAGGCTTCATAGAGGAAAAAAAAACAACCTGAAGCTTTTAGAAAAGTTGATTAATTTGCCTGTGGCCAGTTGAAAACTTTAAAGGACTTGATGAAAATCCTATCCATCTGATTTCAAAGCTCATGCTTTGAAGAATGGTTTCCACGGGCTGTGCTATGGGAAGCGTCCAGAGCCACGCTTAGGAGCTATGTGCTACCTACTTGATGGGTGACCTGGGTAGGCAGTGTACTGTCCTTAAGCCTTGGTCTTCACCTATGCCACAGTGATAAAACCTTCTTGAAGGGTTCAAATTGGGGAGAGGGATCAGGACAGATGGCTCAGCCATTAAGAACACTGGCTGCTCTTCCAGAGGGCACTGGTTTGGTTCCCAGTATCCTCATGGCTGCCCACACATCTGTAACTCCATTCCAGGGGATCCAGTGCCCTCTTCTGGCCTCTGTTGGCACTGCATGCACATGGTGTAGGGACATACAGGCAGGCAAACACTCATGCACATAAAAGTAAATCTTTTAAAAACATAGAACATGAAAGGTGCTTCAAACGTGTAATGCACTTTTCTCCTTTCCTGTGAGAAACGCCCAGTGTGCTAGTTCATTTTTTAAACTGTAGCTCACGGGATGTTTTTCATCACTTTTCTCTTTTGAGCATCTGCCTAAACCACAAACTTTTTAAAAAAGTGTTCTTGAATAAAAAACCCTTTCAGCTATAACACTTAACTATTTCTAAAATAAAAAGGTACGTCCAGTGTGAACAGATTGAAAATGTATGTATAGAAATAGTATCAGCCCCTGCTGTCCCGTGGGAACAGTGAGAAGCACCTTCAAAATTGAGCATGGTGGCACATGCCTTTACACTCAGCACTTTGGAGGCAAAGGAAGGTAGATCTTGGAGTTCAAAGCAAGCCTGGTCTACATGGTGAGCTCCAGTCTAGCCAGGCATCCACAGGGAGACCCTGTCTTGAAAACACAAAAGCATCAACAACATGTGGGTATCATTGCAGTAAGTGGAAATGGAGAGGACGTTTCTCTACAAAATTAGGAAGAGGGCAGAGAGATGGCTCAGCGGTTAAGAGTGCATACTGTTNTTGCAGAGGACCAGAGTTCAGTTCTCAGCATCCATGTGAGGCNGCTTATAACCATCTGTAACTCCAGTTCCATGAAATGCAATGTCCTCTTCTGGCCTCAGCAAGCACCTGCACAAGTGGCAGATGAGTGTGTGTTTGACACACACACACACAACACAGAGTTCTTACAAAGTACTAATTGAAGAAAAACATGGCTTTTTCTTGGGATGAAAGCAATAGATAGTTTGGCTGACATAGGGAAATACTATAAATTATTAAGAGGAGAAGAAGATATGTCATTGTGGCCAGATTACAAAAGCCTTCAGTTTTGTTTTTTTGAGACAGGGTTTCTCTGTGTAGCTTTGGTGCCTTTCCTGGAACTCACTCGGTAGCCCAGGCTGGCCTTGAACTCACAGAGATCCGCCTGCCTCTGCCTCCCCAGTGCTGGGATTAAAGGTGTGCGCCACCACCGCCCGGCAGCCTTCAGTTTTGTGTTAAGGAGTTTTATCTATTTAAAGACTTAATGTGAATGGCTACCGGGGAGGGGATGTCCAGTTTCTCAGTTTGAGTGACTGTGAACTACAAAGTACTAAATGATGGCAAATCAGAACGTGGTTACCTACTAACTGAGCCAGAGAAGGATCAAGCTATAGCCAGGCCAGGCTGGCAGATTAAAACTGACAACCCTTGTTCACACTGGCTAAGTCAAGCCACACAGTGAAGAAAGTGTAGAAGCAACAGGATGCCTGAAACAGGGTATGTCCTTAACTATTGGACAGTCCAAATTCTTGTAGCCTCCAGGAAACCAACTCATTCTCTATGATTCACAGATGCAGACGTATGNGTATACCTTTGAGGGGCTGGGGAGATGAATCAGACACTGAAACATTTGCTGAGCAGGGATTAGGGCCTGAATTTGAAACCCTCGAGGCCAGGTCAAGTCAGGGACAGTAGGACTCGTCTGTAATCCTGGTGCTCCTCAGTGGGCTAGGTAGCAGAGACAGGAGAATTCCTGGCAGTTGGGGGGCCAGTTAGCCTGGTATGTGCAACAGAGGATATCAAAGAGAAGCTGACTAACAAGGTGGAAGGCAAGGCCTGATGCCCAAAATTGTCTTCTAACCTCCACATGTGTGCGATGCCATGTGCACCTGCATGCAAAGCACACATAAACACACACACATGCAGNCTCCCANGTGCACAGGCATAGTACATACAAAATGTTATCCTTTAAACTTCCACTTAGCTGTTAATAATACACTATTATGTCATATAAATTGAAAACATCCCAGGCTGGCTGAGAATTTTGAAATTCACATCGCATTTCATCAGCTGAAACTGGACAACACCACCAATCCTGCACCAGGACAATGGCTTTATGATCAGATTAATTAATTAATGTAAGTTTTTTACCTCAAAAGTCAGAGAAATGCTACCAGATTCCACACAGACTCTCACGTGGCTGAAACTCAACTCTGCTGCTCAGAACAGAAAACCAAAGACAGTATAATCTGTTTTTATTTTAAGTTTGGGAATCTTAATGGCATTTACAACATTTCACTGCCATCGTTNCCATCAGTAGACTTTTCTGTAAGTATAATATGAAAGCAGATTTTCATCTGACACAAAGGACCAGCTTTGTAAAATTATGCTTTAGACTGGGAATGATTTTCATATGCTCTACTTTGTTCTTTACATTTACATGGGAAAAATCTTAGTCTAGGCGTCCATCGTTATTCTATAGTACACATACACATAGACTCAAGTCTATCTCTTCCATTCTCTCTCTCACTCTCTCTTATTGTCACTCTCAATTTCAAAAGAAGACTGTAACCAGCTCTTCTAATTCTGGGTGTGTGATCCTGGAGAGCTCTGCAGAGCCGGGGACTGGGTGACTCCATCAAAGGGTGACCCAGGGATCAGATTCTTGTCATCTCCCTCCACCAAAGAGTCCCACTGATTGAAGTCTTTATGAAGTCCTATATGTAAAAAAATAATAAACACTGTCAAGACTATTAAACAGTTGGGTGCCGCTAGGTGGCACCATAGAGTCACAAATGACAGAACAATCACCGTGTGTACAGAATGGTATTCTGTCTCAGGTCACCAGGTTGCATTAGCAAATGCATAACCTCCCGAGAGGCTTAGAGATATAAGCAAGCTGACATCAGTATCCTCGACATGTGAATTTACCCCTGGCTCCATAGAAGGAATGTTAGGTTCAACAAACATATATATGATGTACATATGTACACATACACACTTATTAAAGAATGCAAGGCAACNTAATTCACTTTTCGAAATGTTTCTTTTTACATTGATGTACTGCTCTGCCTATTAAAAACCAAATGGAAACAGCTACAATAAGACTAAGACTGAATGAACATAAAATGGTTTTGTCCTGAGAACCAAACAACTTGAGTCGTAGAGGAAGGTTGTTTCTTACCTAAATGCTTCTGTAGGAAAGCTAGAGAAGCTTTGTTGGTGAGGTCGATGGCTACAGCAGAGTCTATCTCGCCTTTTAACGTCAGCTTGTTTCCAATTATTTTGCCAGTTACAAAAGTAAAGTCAGCAAAATTCTGGTGCACTGAGCCCCTAAAAGAGAGATCTATAACTCATGGTGCTTGAAAAAAATTATTTTTTTTACAAAAGTCCAGAAATGATGCTGGCCCAGCTAGACAATTCTCTGCACAACAAGGACACAAAATGTGGAATCTGATAATTTTCGATACATTTGAGGGTCTAAAAACATTCATTTAAGGATCCTAAAATACAATTCCTCTTTCCTGCCAGGAAAAAAAAATGTGCCCTAGTTTACATTTCTTGCTATGATAGACACCCGACCAAAAGCAACTTGAGTCCTTCATTGAGGGAAGGCAAGGCAAGAACANGGCAGAAACCTGGAGGCAGGAACTGAAGCAGAGACCGTGAAGGAGTGCTGCTTACTGGCTTGCTACCCATGGCTTGCTCAGCCTGCTTTCTTATAGCACCAGGACTCGGCGGCGTTGCACCCTCCTAGGTGGTCTGGGCCCTTCCANATCAATCATTAATCGAGAAAATGCCCCCAAAGACAAGCTTCCAGGACCATCTGATGGAGATGACCTCTCACTGAGACTCCCTCTTTCCAGGTGACTCCAGTTTGTATAAAGTTGACAAAAACTAACTGGCAACGTTTGTTTCTTAATTTTAGAAGAAATCAATTACAGCCTTCCATTAACCAGACTACTTCTGAGAAGATGGAATGTAGTATGTGTTAAAGAGTCTACCANCTACCCTGTCCCTTAACATATGTAATATTTAATGCTAGTCAGAGCAGTGTAGATTATAGATTTTAAAAAGAACAGTTGCTGGATTTCACTGTAAGCAGCTTAAGCCAGGCGGTGGTGGCGCACGCCTTTAATCCCAGCACTCGGGAGGCAGAGGCAGGCAGATCTCTGTGAGTTCGAGGCCAGCCTGGGCTACCGAGTGAGTTCCAGGAAAGGTGCAAAGCTACACAAAGAAACCCTGTCTCGAAAACCAAAACAAAAAACAAAACAAAACAAAAAAAAAAAAAGAAGCTTATACATGTCACTTCCACGGCTCCCTAAGTTATCAGTAGCAACTTACCACCACATCAGCCAGGTCAATCATTCCTAGGGTTTGTGTTTTCATGTTCTACCTCTGCGACATCAGAGACATCAGATACTTCTTGTGTCTGTTGCACTTTTCTCTGGTTCCTCCACACTTGTGCCCTCTTTTCTGTCCTGACCACCCTGTGATGCTCCCTGGCTCTCCACTCTTCTCCCATCTGCTGTAGGCATTCCTTGAGAGTCTGTTCTCGAAACAGCTGTTCACTCTTCAGTCTCATCCACTCCCATGGTTTCAACTATGACGTCAGGCAAATGTGGTACTTTTCCAATTTGGAGTAGGGCATCTCTACCTACATTTGTCCTGTTCTCAAGTTCCAATGCCCAGGTTAAAACACAGTATTGGACCAGCACCACTGAGGGACACTTGCCCTCCTCACAAGGCTGGCCCTTAGAAGCCAACCATCATTCTTCTATTACGCTATGTTCAACCAAGAGTCCTCCGACCCCCTCCACCTCCTCCTTACATTCTAGGCAAAATGAGAGCCAGAGANGTAAAGAGAGCAGGTACAGACGGTGTCACAAGAGAGCAGAGAGCAGAAGCGTGGAGAAGGCTGAGACACAGTTGGAGCAAAGAAAGAAAGGCATTATCAACAATGAGGGGACATCTCCAGTGAGGGGAAGTTGTGTCAGCCAAAGATGGAGGATTGAGAGTCTTCAGCAACAATCAAGAAATGCAGAGAGAAGGGTAGAGACCCAAAGAGGCATGTGTGTGGCTGGTCTGAGGCAAGGGCAGGCTATTTTTCAGTGCACTGGTGAGGTCTTGAGCAGCTAGGCCACAAGTGTCAAAAGTGAGCAGAAGACCACAAGATTATTTTTTAAGATTTATTTTTGTGTATAGGTATTATGTGTGTCTCTATGGGGTCACTCACACATGTCTGCAAGTGACCACATTGGCCAAGGGAGGGTATTGGATCCCCTGGAGCTGGAGTTATAATAGGTGTCGTGAGCCACTTGACTTGGGTGCTGGGAACCAAACTCTGTTGCCCTAAAGGAGCAGCAAGTGTCCCTGCCTACTGAGCCATCACCAGCCCAGGGCTCTCACAGAGAAGGGAAGAGATAAAGGTAATGAGGTAAAGTCCAGGAAGGAAGTAGTATAAATCGCAGCGGGCACAGCTGAAGACGCACCCACAGCAAGACCGCACCTCAGTTGGGGTCCCAGCTTGTGTAAGGAGGATAAAGAGAGCTCAACACAAGTCTTCCCCCATCTCTGCTTCCTGAAGGTTGAGTGCTCTGGAAGATTTCTGTTTAGGAATTAGAGACTGGAGCACACAAATGTCCCTCACCATCTGTCTAAACTCTCAATTCTACGGGATCCACTTAGTGCCACTTCTCCCAACAACCATCTTCACTTGGGAATGACTCCTCCCGTTCTTTCGCCATGTTGGGGATAATGCCCTACAGTGTCCCTTATGTGGGAGAGGCAGGAGCAAGTGAAAGAAAGATAGGACCATCCTGTTTGTTTGTTTTTTTTTCTTTATTATCCTGTCCTGTACACCTATGAAAAGTTTAATTTATAAATTAGATGTAAGAGTTTAACAACAACTAATAATGAAATAAGACCTTTCTTTGAGACAATGCCTATATAGCCCAGGGTAGACTTACAATCCTCCTACATCAGTCTCCCAAGTGCTGGAATTATACCTGGAAAAATACAGGAAGCCTAATGTAGAATAATAAAAATAATATATATGGGTCTGGGAGTGATGGTGTGTTTGATCCCAGAACTCAGGAGGCAGAGACAGCCAGGGCTACATAGTAAGATCCTGTCTAGAAACAAAAAAAGAAATCTCAGTTTCAGTTTATAGCTTTATATGCCTCTGGGGAATTCTCTTGATCAGGTTAAATGAAGTGGGAAGCCCCGCCCACCGTGGCTGGCCCTGTTCCTGGACTACGTAAGGAGGAAGTGAGCTGTGCCTGTGATTCATTGCTCCCTGTCTCCTGATTGCAGATGTTACATGACACTGACAGACTGTCACCTCGAACTTCGAGCTAACTCTTTTCAGAGTATTTTTTCTCTTTTATTTCTTTTTTAGCCATGAGTGCTCTTTTTAATTTTATTTGAGATTTTATTCATTTTTAAAATTCATATGTATGAGTGTTTGCTTGACTGTATCTGTGCACCACATGTACAGTACCCGTGGAAGCCAGGATAAGGCATCCAATCTCCACTGGAGTTGCAGATGGTTGTGAGCTGCCATTTGGGTGCTGGGAAGACAATTCAGATCCCCCTAAAGAGCAGCCAGNGCTCTTAACTGCTGAGCCATCTCTCTGGCCCACAGAGTGTTGTTTTGTTTTGTTTTTGTTGTTGTTTAACACAAAATAGGAAAAGTAACCAAAACAATATGTTAAAGAAAAGGAGAGGAGAAAAAGAAAAAACATGTAAAAAGTAATTGTCTTTCTCTTTTTCTTNTTCTCTTCCCCACTAGTTTACTGAACTGTATTTAATCTTGATACTGTAACAGCTTGATAATTGGTCTGATGACTGGGGTGACACTAGGTGACTATCAGGAGGTTTGCACATAGAATATTCACACACTAGATGAAGGAATGGTTCCCATCACGGCAGGATGGTATAAGATTTCATTACATTATGGAGGACAGCTCACACTTTAAAAAAGTGAATTGTTACTTCTAGAATTTTCCCAGTTAATATTTCCTGATCACAACTGGCCCTAGATAACTAAAACTATGAAAATGGAAGCTGGAAGCCAAACGATGGGTAAAGGGGAAACTATTTTAGGTACATCTTCCTGCCTTTTCTCCCCCTCCAGAATTAACCAGGGTTCAGAGAGTAGTAAGATGAGTTTTTGCTTAAAAGTCTTTTTTTAATATTTATTTTTATTTGTGTGTGTGTGTGTTGTGTGTGTATCTCTTGCTGACAGAGACTAGAAAAGGTCACTGGATCCCTTAGGGCTGGAACTCAGGCATTTGTAAGAAACATGACATGGGAGCTAGGATCCAAAATCCNGCCCTCTGCAAGAACAGCAACTGCTCTAACTGCTGGGCATCTCTCTAGCCCAGTTTGAATAATCCTGTTGTGAGTTTAAAACCATATCAAGATATAAGCATATGGATATGATCAAGGGTATCCCTTTGTAGTTTGGCAGAGCTTATAAACTCATCCACTGTTCCAACAGACAATCACAATGGATGCTCTCACTTTTTCTTTAAAGACTTCCTTACATGACCTAAGGATGAACTGCCGTCCCTGAATCCTGTTCCACCATACTCCATCAGGTGTCCAGATGAAAGTAGTCAATACCTAGTATATATATGAAACTGTCAATAGAAGCACTGTAATTAATGTCACTAAAAGCATTTTCATTTAAGTCAGGGGCTGGAGAGATGATGGCTCCATAGTTAAGATCACTTGCTGCTCTTCCAGATGACCAAGGTTTGGCTCTCAGTACCCACACAGTAACTCACAACTGTGTGCAATTCCAGTTCCAGGGGATCTGATGCCCTCTTCTGGCCTCTGCAGACACTGCACATACTTGGTGCACAGACAGACAGGAAGGCAAAACATACATTCATCACATATAGAAAGACTAAGCCAGGCTGTGCTGGTGCGAGACTTTAATCCCAGCACTCTGGAGGCAGAGGCAGGAGGATCTCTGTGAGTTTGAGGCCAGCCTGGTCTACAGAGTGAGTTCCAGGACAGCCAGGGCTGCACAGAGAAACCCTGTCTC